>WAAF01007257.1:0-30478 GCA_013400475.1 Tricholaema leucomelas | reverse complement strand
GAGATGCACGGCTGCACGGGGAGTCTGAGCCCCGTAATGACAGGCTTAAGTGAGCTCGTGAGTGAATGCACCTAGCACATAAAATGCACTGGCGAGCGAATGCACTGGCAGGTGAGCCTGTGCATGTCTAGTTATTAACTGTGGGCCGAGATCAATGGTCTCATTGGCCACCAATAACCAATCGGGCTTGCAGTCAGCCAACCTTGCCATAGTAGGCAAGGAGCCACAGGCCTGGACTTTCCAAATATGGGGCTCACATGGGCCTAGCACCCGGCAAGAGTGAGCTGAGCACGTGGGGGCTTCCACAACCTAAAGCCTGGGCAGGCCAGACTCCACATGGCACCAGGCCCGTTGTGCCCCTCTGTGCTGGCCATGTGCTCACCCCTGATTAAGAAGCAGGAAAAACATGTCCAGGCAGGGCAAGGCATATGCAGGTCTGTTTTCGGGCCTATGGGCCCTCCACGACAAAGACTCGAACTTGCCGAAGTTTTTAGAGGAACACCACAGATTCTTAATGACTTAATGACATAATGTTTGCTTTTTGTTCCTTTGCAAATAATTCTAAACAATTTATTTGCTTTTATGACCATTGTGAAGCATGTGATGAACTTTGCAGAGAACTATTCACTAAGATTTTTTTTCCCAAGTAATTTAAGGCCCATCATTATATTTTTTCACCTGTGCACCGCTTCACACTTGCACAGCCTGAATTTAATTTGCCATTTTTTTAACCTAATAATCCAGTGTTGTGGGCTAAACTTTCTTTCTAGGCAACCAGTTGTATCTTCTACTACAGGGATACTGTGTTAGAGGTGGAAAAGAAAGGTCAGTCATGCAGACCTGTTGTCATGCGAGAGAAGTTAGCTATTGTCTTTTCTGACCTGTACTCAAAACCAACGATGAAGTACATATACGAAGCCAGATACTGTCTTTTCTGATTTGTATTTGAGAAACAATGATAAGATAGATACATTTATCCACTTCAGATCTCTATATGCATCTTCATGGCCAGATTGATGTAAAATAGATTGATATAAAACAGACATTTTGAAAGAAGTAAACCTAAAATATGCTGGCATTTTAAAGGAAAACTGTTGAATTTTGTAGCTGTGTGATTTCAAAGGGATTTGCGAAGACAATTTAATTTTACAAGGCTCAGCCTCCTCTGAACCAGCAGATCTTGCGGAGCTGGTAGCTAGGTGCATTTTGCTTGACACAAAGGATATACTGAGTGTCAGCTGAGAGACAGATACTTGATAAGGCAAACAGCTGGTTTGGGGGAACACATCTGAAGGACAGATATTGGAGAGGATGCAATCACCAGAGAAGATACAATCATTCGAATGTGTTAAAGGACTACGGACAACAGACAACATTAAGTGACCGTGAAGTTGCAATAACTATAAAAAATGCATAAGCACCAGGTATAAGAAGGGACAGAATAATGATTTCTGGGAAAACAGGTGAATATATTGTTTATATGCTAAAAAAACCTCACAGGTTCGTGGATTTGGTAATGCATATTTGGGAAAGATCTCAGTGTATCCCAGCACTGCAATAAAAGAATACCAACTTGGCTATCATGTGCAATTCCAATTTTCTTTGTTTCAATTTTCTTTTGAAATCACACTTCAGAATGAAAAGTACCCAATGAGTTAGCAAAGACATGGTGAGGAGGGAGGATTTACTTCTCAATAAGGTAAAAGATATTTATTATGTAGTGAAGAAAAAAATGACACCTGAATTCAAAGACAAATTATAATTTTCAAGGATGTGGATTAATCCACTTTGTTTGATTGACATGACAAGTTCTCTGCCTCTTGAAGAAGGAAGACTTTTTTTTTTTTTTTAATGGATTATGTATTTGGAACCTTATGGCTTTCAAATGAGAGAGAGGATATAAAAGCTGGCATGCATCATCAAGGCAATGCAACATGTGCAGCATGATAAGTAAAACCAGAAAATGCTCAACAATCACTGTGTCTGGACGATTTACCACAATTTAGCTAAATGTGACAAAAAGGAGGGGGAAATAAGATGGCTTTCTCACCTTAACATTAAAGAAAGCATGTTGAACAGTTTTTCATTCCTTCCTCCCCATTGGTTTCATAATTTTTTTGTAGCTGTTTTCTCTCTTTTGCAAATTGTAAACAAAAGTTAAATATATCTATTAAACAACTTTCCTAATACCCCTGTGACAGAATTCGGACTCCCAGAGTATTATTCCTTATATCCAAATCATGGAAGTGTGTGCCCACTTAGGTCTTCAAGCTGACAGAAGAGTGTCATCTGGGATGATACAGGACAAGTGTGCTCAGCAGAGTGATTTCCTGTAAGTATTGGGAATCAGGATGCTTTTCTGCAATGGGGTCTCTGATTGGACTCTGTAAATTTTCATCATCTGCTTTTCACGACTGACTATAAGAACTTGTCACTTCATTATTCTTCCCCCTTATGAGTTTATTCAATAGAGTACTGAATAGCAGAGATCTAAGCATAAAATCTTTTCTACCACTGAAATAAATGTTCACCTGTCCCCGATAGATTTTGTTCTTCACTCATTTCCTAATCCTTATAAGAGGATCCTCCTTCCTTCTTGAGTATCTCAGATGCATCAGTTGTGCACACACTCACTGGTTCCTTCTGATACATCTGTGTAACAAAACTTACTTCCAAGTCACCTGTTCCACTATCTGGAACATTTTTCAATGCGTTTATTTATCCTGCAGGTTATTATAGTATGCCTGATAGGGACATGTCTGATATGAAAATTTGATCTATAATCCTAAATTGACTCATAGAATCAGGGAAAATTCTTTTCAAGTCTTCAGGCTTTAAGCTCTGTTTTCTTTCCTCCATTTTTAAAATCAGGTTTGCTATGAGAAGTGGATTATGCCCCAGTTAGACATGTATCAGTTTCAATTCTAAGTGCCTCATGAAATTTCAAGTGTCATTGATTTTGATCAAATGTCATTGATCTTGTCTTTCTCTATTTTTGTTTTCAGCAACTTCATAGAGTCTTAGATATCTGATATAACAATCACAATTCTGGTGAATAGGGATCTAATGAATGAACTTTCCTTTCAACTACATCTTCCAGGCAAGTTCCTGACTAGATAAATTTGGTCACCAGAATATTTCTGTGCTGAACTGCAATATTTTATCTTATACACCACTTCATCTGAATAAAAATCTTTTCAAGTGAGAGATTTCCTTTCCAAGCTAAACGGAGAGTAAAAAGTAAAGTCAAAATACAATCATAACGAGCAGAGATTAACTTAATTCTCCACTACTTTTTTCCATAAACACATTGTTGAATCAACCAGCATCCATGTCAGCAACAAGTTTACAGTGCCACTCACTTTCATGTTCCAAAGAATCGTCAAAAGATCAATCAAAGTCAAATATTTGAATTCACCAAAATATCAGCCTTCATTATGGAAGCCTAATAAGTTATCTCTTTTGCTATAGAAAAATATAGATCCTTCAGTACGATGAGTCATTCTTTTTCTTGCTGCAGTAGAACTATTTTTGTTAGAGTAGAACTCTTTTTCTTGCTGCAGTAGTAACTCCTGTAACAGAACTCGGTCCTCTATTTTCTGTATCTTTTTATGGCTATCCTGATTTAAAACAGTGGGGCTGGAAATTCAAGGAAGGGGTTGGTTTTGCTCCGAGCCTGGACACTCCAGAATATTTTTGTTTCACTATGACTCAGTCTCTCTATACAGAAGAGAAGATGTAGAGATGCTTTTATGTTAGGATGATATAGTTACCAGTTGTTTTTGAGAGAAGTATATAAGGGTGTGTGACCTTTTCTAAAATGGATGTCTCTGCAGAATCAGGCTTTTGAGGTACCCATGGATAGTAGCATAAACTGAACAAGATTTTAGATTTAGTATAAAGAGAAAATTTTTATATTAGCTTCTTGCCTGGGAAATAAGAGAAGTGAAACGACAAATTGGCAGGGAAACAGCCAGATTAACTGTGAAAATTAAAGCTTTGTAGAACAATCCTTGGAAGGATTTTTCTCCTTTTTTTTTTTTTTTTTAAAGAAATATATTAATTATTTCTAAGTATTTAAGTAAAATACAAATATAATTATTAAAGATAAAAAAAACCCCCTCAGATTAAAAGCATTTTAGCAGACAGATGAGATAGCTATAAACAGACGCATTTTAACCACTGATGTACTGAAGAGCAGAGCATTCAGATTCCTCTTTTATGTAATGGTATGCAAAACTGATTGATGCTATGCCCAGGAAGCAATATATCATCCTTTTAAGCAGAAGGTATTTTCAAACATGTTCATGTGTTATTTTACAACACAGTTCATTTGAAACCATTGTAATATTCCTTCCTACATTAATTCTTACAGTAAGGCTGGATAGAATTTTCTGGAAATCTAGAATTATGTAAACAAATTCTTTCTAGATGATCTTCCTCTTATCTCAAAAGTCAAAATGCAATTACTATAGAGGTATTTTGTTTCATTGCTATGTAAAATATCTAAAGCAGAATAAATAGAAATCAGATACAAGGTAGCATTCATTGTTCTAATATCAGCATGTAAAGATATAGCTAGATCTACAATAGTGACGTGCCATCAGAAAGGGAAACAGAAATCTCTTGGTTGAGGTGAGTCTCTGACAAAGAACAGCTCAGTCTCACTTTGTGGTGTACATTTCTCCAGCAATTATGCTGTAGTCTAAGGAAATTACTTGCTTCTACCTTTTAGATATCTGAATTTAGGTGTGATGAAGCATGTCTTTATTGACTGTTACACAAAGACTTTGTAGTAAATGAAGCGAAAATATGAAAGTGGGTCAATGGGGACAGAGAAGACAACAAGAGTCTCTTGTTCTTTCTAAGGTCACTTTACAAATAAAAGCAATTCAGGGTAAGACAAAAAAAAAGGTTCAATTACTACACTTCTCTTGTGAGACCATGTTACCTGCTCCACATATTTTCAACTGCTTCTGCACTACTACAAACGTGTGCTGCCCTTGTTTTTTCCCTTCATGTACCCCTCTTCATGTGAGACGGTGTATTGTGTGTGATGTACTGGTGTGTGTTGTTGGCGTAAACTGACAATGTAGGCTTAAAGGTCAGAAACAGGGAAGTAACAGTGCTTTCCTTGGTAAACATATCTTCAATGATTTCTTGTAATTGTAATCTTACATTCAGGCATTCTGCTATAGTCAAAAGCTGTGTTAACTTGTTATGACGCTATTAACAAGATGACACCATGACGTGTTAATGTGACATTATCATGTTCTTGATGTAAGCACCACTAGCTAGACTGCAAGCACCGTAAACTTGTCTTTGTACTTCATCTTACAGACTAGGTGTAGAGACAGAAAGTAATCTTTATTTTGGAATTCTAAGAGGTTTCTGAGACTTTTTATCTGAATACTTTCTGCAGCTAGAATAGACCTTCCTATTAACAATGTTATCAGTTTTTCTTTCTCCAATGATCTTTAATATTAGCATGTAGAGGTGGAAGGAACAGAAAATAATCAGAGACAACTATTTATCATGTCCTACCGCTACATGTTTGAAAATTTCTCACCTAGCAAATCAACATAGATTAAACCTTATAAAGCAAAGTGTATTTATGAAGATTTGACCTTGACACATTGATTGCAGAGTTTCCTAAGGCAGTGAAACATAATACTGTTTTAATGGACTTAAATGAAAGCATACAGTAGAGATTCATATGTATAAGGGAATTTGACAGCAGACTAAAAGTGGCATTGTTTTTTATATCTAGCATTACTTCCTTGGCTGCTGTATTTCTGTCTATGTAATCTTCACAGTCACTCATAGTGTCTCTGTGCATGGCTTGTCCTACGGAGAAGATTTCTGTAGAAACCAGACAGTTTCTGTGAAGTGCTGTTGGTTTTCCAATTGACTAGACATGTTCAAAACTAGCTTTTAAAGATATATTGGAATCTAAAGTTCTTCCACGTCTATAAGGTAACATCAATACTTTACTGCTGGGCCACAAGTATATAATTATCTGAATAGTTCTTAGTAAATTTTAAAGCAAATTGTAGGAGAACTGTCCTCTGTATATATCTACACAAACAATCAAATTATCATAGACATTTCATATGAAGGGATTTTTTATCCTACACTCTTTTCTATTTATAAAATGATGGCAACCGTTTTTGGCATGGTAAAATTAATTAGTTCAAGTAGTAGCAATAACAAAGGTGTTAAACTTACTCTTCTGTGTGCTCAAATTGGGGTAAAGCATAGCGTTTTACTAGTCTGTAGGGAGTTATAACAAGTGTATTAGAACTAAAACCACAGCTAGCAGTTTAGTAACTATCTGAACTCTAGAGAACAATAAAGTGCTTTTAAACTCACATAAATAAGTTCACAACCTAAAGGAAAATAGTGAAAATGACACAAAAAAAAAAAAAAAATCACTCCAATTACTACAATTTCTAAATGCTCACAGTTATTACTCGTGTTGAGAAAGTCATTTCACCTTACCCATGTCACCTAATATATTTCCTAGCCCTTTCCTTTTTGAATCAAATGAACACAGGCAAATGTTTGCGAACAATTGCAAGATTTGAAATACAATTTGATATTTCATATTACAATCCTCTGGGACAAATCAGTGACAGGAAACTCCTACTGCAGTGCATAATCTGACTGGTTTCCCCCTTTGGATCAATGTGTTTCCATCTGCATTCACATATATGACAGTAAATTATGGCGTTACACAGGTACACAGATTGCTAAAAGCTAAAAGCTGAATTGCTGTGGGTTAACTCCAGTAGGCAACTAAATAACACAGTCAGCCCATGTCTTTCTTAAGCTATAGAGTTCAGAACTGGACATAGGACTCCACACGTGACCTGATAAGTTTTGAGTAAGGTGGCATGATCATGCATCTCTCTGATAGTAATGTCCCTTTAGACGCAGGTCAGGATCCAGTTTGCCTTAGCTGATGCTGGTCAGCGTATGAGTTCAGCTACATGATCCTGTGATCTGAGGTCCAACAATGGCAACAAAGAGAACCTCTGCCTTGTGAGCATTAGTAGTAACTGCACTGTTTAGCAATGAGTCCGTGTCTTTCCTGTGTTTCTGCTTACTGCTTATGTGTCTGAGTAGCCCTTCTTCTTGTTCTTCACATCTTTGGCTAATTTCAGTCACAGCCAAACCTTAGCTTTCCTGACTGCATGTCTGCATGCCCTAGCAAGGTTGTTGTAGTCCCTATTATCACTACGGAGAGACTATTGATTCACAATACTTAGCTATGAATGACAAAGTATCACCTATGCAGAAGCTGGGCCAGTGTCTCTAGACAGCATATTGCCTCATCTCTGTGGGTGAATGGTTTGAGAGTTCCTGAACCATGTAATGCAATTAATAACTCAAAACCACTGGATGTGCATACAAGCACAGCCTCGATATCCTGCTATATCACCATTACAGCTAAAGAAAAAACTTGATTTCCATATTTATAGCCTAAATCCCACGGCGCTTGTCTCACTTGTGACAATTTAGAAACAATCTAAATTGTATACAAGATAAAAATGGCTTTCACTGAAGCATAGACTCATACAAGCTAGAAAGGACGTCTGAAGACTGACCTTTCCAACCTCCTACTCAAAGCATGCCCAGCTAGAGCAAGACACTCAAGGCCTTGTTGTATTCTCTTCTGACTATGATAAGGCTGAAGAGCTTACAACCTTTTTTTTGCAAAACATTATTTGACTTCTCTCATTGTAAATATTTTTGTACTTATATTTAATCAGAATTTCCTGAACTATAACATTTAAACACTGCCTCCTTTCATCATTACTTTGTAATTCTGAGAAGTTTCTGGTTTGTCTTCTCTGTATCTTCTACTATGTAGTCAAATTCAGCAATAAGATCATTCACTGAAGTTTTTCTTCTTAAAATGGAGCAACCCCCTAAACTTTCTTTGTTGACCTCCAGTATGACAGTATTTTTCCTCCTCAGATACCCAAAACTGGACAAGTCAGACTTATTCTGCCCCTTGAACAGACACAAACCTCAAAGGCAAAAAGATGGCTGTTTATAACTCAGAACTAATTTTTTTGTGATGTTCAAAATAATAGGCAAATGATAGGAAAAAAATGATGAAAATACAGTCATTTCCTTCAGTTTATAATCACTTTGTTTCACTTAATTGCCTTTTTATGTATAGGCTCCTACTATGATATTGGCTATTATGTCATTAAAAAGATGTAAGTAAATTACAGTGCGTGAACTATTTGTTTAAACATCTTCACTGAAAAATATTGCTATTATTTCTGTTAATTATAGAACATGTGATTAGTCCTGTAAAAGTGATTAGCAATATGCCAAGAAAGGCTAATGAACTTCAATATCTTGCAGTACTGAAAGAGATGTGATATTCCTATATTCAGTAAATTTAGTTAAATGCTTGATACCATCTTGAAAAAAGGTTAACACCAATCATTATTGTGATATCCCATCTGACTGAATCAAACCTCCTTATTTTTTTTCTGTTTCATTGCATGGAATAAAATATTCTCAAGTTTTCATTATGTTTTAAATCAATAGCATGAAGCTGGGTTTGGAAAGCTAAACTAATATTCACCCAACAGGATTAAAATTGCAAAGCTTCTGCTGTATCTCCATTAAAGAAAAAGGGTTTTGTAAGTGGTCACATTACTAAAATGTCATGCTTTCTTGGACAGCCCAATGTCTTACCATTTACATCTCTTAATATAAGAAAAAATGCATGGATATATCTTGGAAAGATACACAAGCAGTCAGTTGACATTGGCAGTAAACAACGATTGAGATGATCAGAGGGCTGGAGCACCTCTGCTATGAGGACAGGCTGAGAGAGTTGGGGCTCTTCAGCCTGGAGAGGAGAAGGCTTCGAGGAGACCTTATAGTGGCCTTCCAGTATTTGAAGGGAGCCTACAGGAAAGCTGGGGAGGGACTATTTACACGGTCTAGTAATGTTAGGACGAGGGGGAATGGGTTTAAGCTGGAAGAGGGGAGATTTAGACTGGATGTTAGGAGGAAGTTCTTTACAGTGAGGGTGGTAAGGCACTGGAACGGGTTGCCCAGGGAGGTTGTGGATGCTTCCTCCCTGGAGGTGTTTAAGGTCAGGCTGGATGAGGCCTTGAGCAAGCGCCTCTAGTGGGAGGTGTCCCTGCCTGTGGCGGGGGGTTGGAGCTGGATGATCCTTGAGGTCCCTTCCAACCTAAACCATTCTATGATTCTATGATTCTATACATTCATAAAGTTTAGCTTTTAATGATTATTTAAAGCAGGTGTAACCCTAAATGCCTACATTTCAAATGGAAACAGAAGTCTTTTGATGGTTAAAAATAACTGGAAAAAATCTCTTTTGGCTACAGAAGAAAAAACTCATTCTCAAAAATAAGTCAGTGTCATTCATTTACACCCAACATGCTACCAAAGGTGAAGATTCTGAAACTCTGGATGAGGAGGACTTACTGGTGCTTTTGGTCTACTACTTACCTTCTTTTGCAATGGAAGATATGAAATAAAAGATTCCTTTTATTCAAACTACTGTTCTGTATGGACTTTTTGCTTCTAATCATTTCATGTGGAGATTTCCACGTGCTCAGATAGTGTTTTGACATAAACTGAAGTAGATATATGCCAACCTATCCTGCATAATGACCTGTAAATATGCGATGCCTTAGTATGTGTGCAATAAAGACCACTTTTTCTGTTATCCAGTCAGCTTCTAAATGGTAGGAAAGTTTAACAAATGGCCTAGGGCTGCCTTTGATAATTTCCCATAACTTCTGTTTGATAATTTCAGCAATGCCACAGGTCATTGTAAGAATTTTCCTCAGGTATATCATATGTAGCATACATCAAAGATTTTAAATATCAGTTGTGTGAAACTATAAAGGCATGTTCAGTAACTACTGCTTTTATTTCCCATTAACTTTTGTGGTACATAAATCATATCTAATATACAAAATTTCTGTTGTGTATGACATGTCTGAAAAAAATATACTATCGTTTTGGTTGAAAATGCTGTGACCTTCTGAAAACTTAACTTGGAAACAACTCACTGTACCGTGCAAATTCTTAGCACATTTGTTATAGAAGTGTACAATTTCTTACACAGTAGATGAATCATAGAATCATAGAATCAACCAGGTTGGAAGAGACCTCCAGGATCATCCAGTCCAACCTATCACCCAGTCATCTAGACCATGGCACTAAATGCCTCATCCAGTCCTTTCTTGAACACATGCAGGGACGGTGTGTTTTTCCTTTCTTTATAGAATAGAAGTTATATTCATTTGCAACCACACAGAATTCCATATCTGCTGGACAGGTTTTTAGTCACTCTTCCCAAAGCCTGTAGTGCTGCATAGGGTTTTTGTGGCTCAAGCGTAGGACTTGGGACTTTACTTTGTTGAAGCACATATAACTGACCTTGGCCCATCAATTCAGTCTGTCCAAGTCCCTCTGCAGAGCATCTCTACCCTCAAGCAAATCAGCACTTCCATCCAACTTGGTGTCATCAGTAAATGTACTGAGGGCGCTTTCTACCTCCTTGTCAAGATCATTGATAGAGATGTTAAACAGAAGTGGACCCAGTACTGAGCCCTGAGGAACATCACTTGTGACCAGTTGCCAACTTGTGTGAGTTGTGTAGTGCTCATGAGATGGAGACTAAAAATTCATCTAAGGAATGTATTAAACATAGAGAAAAAGTACTAAAGGAATGTTACTTCTACTCAAGATCATTCAAAGTATATTTGGAGATGTTAACTGTTGTGAAGACTTCTTTGAACCTAGATCTTTGATGATGCTATAAACACTTTCATTATTGAAGTTATTTTAGAAAGTAGAAAATATAGTAAGAAATTTTGTGTCTTAATTTAGAATATTCTCTCCAGAGTGACTTGAATTAAAGACAAATTGTGGGCTTTTTTTGTCTTTATAATGTATTTTCCACAAAAGGAATACATGCAGTATATGCTTCAGTGTCATTTGTAGGGTGTCAATGTGTAATACGTTATACTGCTGCCAAATAGTGCCTTAACATTTGAAAAGAGTCAGTGTATTTCAAGTTCTTTAAGTTGCTGTCTTTGTCCAGAGGACTATTTGAGACAACAGTCCTTGCTTATTAGACCACGCAGCAAAACATTTATTTTGGAGAAAACCAAACCCAGCAATGTTCTAATGAAATGAGAATTCTGTGATCCATATGAGGAAGCGGTTTTGAAAATTTATTCTGAATTATCCTGTGTAACACTCACACAGTTGCATAGTCCAGCATTCTTTATCTGGAAAAGATAGGAGCTGAAGATATTAAAATTTAAAAGGCATATTTGCAGAGAATATGTTATGAGTTCAAGAAAGATGATTGCAGTCAACTGTTGTACAGAACATGTATTGAAAAAATCAGAACATATTTCAGGAAGAGATAGAAAGAGTAATGTGTATTTCACATATATATATAATTATTATATATATAATTATTATAATATACATTAATATACATATTATATATTATATATTAGCATATAATATATAATGTATATTATGTATAATAATATATTGTTTTATATATAATTTTTATATATATGTATTTTATATCATTTTATGAGTATTGAAATGTAAGTGTCAGAAATCAGAATAGAAATCAATGAGATTAAGCAAAGGTATAAAGGTAGACATCAAGGACTGCAGATATGGCGCAAATGGAACAATGTGTAGGTATTTAAAGCAAGCAAGGTGTATAGTGCAAATAGTTGGCAGTTGTAAGTTTGCTGATCAGAAAAGCTATAAAGACCACCATGTGAGTCATTTCTGTAGAAACTACTGATAGACAGGTGCTGTTTCCTGTAGAAACTATTGATAGACAGGTATTGTTTCCTGCATTGCTGGAAAATGGCATTGCACAAAATTCTCCAATTCGGAGCTTCCCTACCAGAAACTGTTCTATGTCTGCATTATATTGGAAATACCAAGGAATGAAGGACATGAGTCTTTCTTTTGAAAATGTATTTTCAAAAACATTAAGATAAATGGACAAAGATGGTGTGATGGTTTGGGTGTTCCCCACACTTTAGAAATCACCCAGACTAGACTCAGCCGGCTCTGGAAATTTGAATGAAGCTTATATTTACAGCTGGCACAATATACAAGCAGATATTTACAGTATTTACAGTTATAGACAGAAATAGACAAGGTAAAAAGCTAATACAGAAACACAACAGCCCTCTCAGAAACCTGAGTCCCCAGAAGGGGCTCCCAACCACCCCTTCACCTTCCCCCTACCCCTCTCAACCTTACCCCAGTCCCAAGGAAGAAAGGAGGTTCGGCCAAGAGGATTAAGAAGCAAAGTGAATCAGCCAAGGCAAATGGAGGGTGAGGTTAGAAAGCAAGATGGAGTTCAGCCAGCAGACCAAGCTCCGCAGCAGGAAAAGAGCCAAGAGCACAGCCCAGAGTGAAGTGCCCAAGCAAAGTGCAGAGCAAAGTGACTTTATCTAATGTTTTGCCTTTCCTTTCTACACATCTCAGCAAGGCTGTGAGGGAAGTAGACCTCACCATTGTTTTCATTTCTCAGCCTATGATCTAATTCTTCTCACCAAAACATTCTAGCTAGGCTCAAACTAGCACAGATGGACTTCAGATTTGCTGAGAAAGGGCACTGGAAGGTGATGACCAGCTTGAATTTAAACTTATGTCATACTGGCAGCATTATAGGGAATGCTACTCAACGGATGGTTATAAACAATATCTATTACAAGAATGTGCAAATAGTAAATTCAAACTTGTAAGTCACTTTAGGATCTAACACTGGAAGATCACATGATAAAAAAAAAATGCTTCAGTAAGTTCAGACCTTCAGAGGAAGTTTAAACTATGTATGTTCTGATCAAAATGCTGTTTTCATTTTAGCACATTCTGAGTTTCTTGTTTCAACGTGAGGTAAGCTCCCTCATATACGAAACTGGGATCTTGGTAAACAAAGTGAACATGGGGCTTGACTTGGTTTGAATGAAATACAATTCATATAGCCATTTTTAGAGAATAAAAGGCTGATTCCCAAAGTCTCGATTGATATTCTTTCTTAGAATAGAATTCTATTAGTTCTGAAACATCTAATCACTGTAGAAAAAGCTTGTCATCATCTTTTTCTTGGAGATTAAAAGCATTGCAAAAAGCTCAAGCTTTGGTGCATGGCCTGCAAGGGTAAGTGTTGCAGACCTTCTCTTGGTATTGTTTTTGTGGATTTTGTTGTTGTTGTTGTTGTAGGTTTGGTTTTGTTTTGTTTTTTTGGTTGTTTTTTTTTTGGGGGGGGGGTTGTCATTGTGAATTTTACTTAGAATTGGAAATAAATTCACTTATATGGTTTTGGGATTTTCATGCTTCTACAGAGACACAAAGCAGCTTTGAAATCATCTGCGTTCACCATCAGGCGTAAACTCAGTTTCAGTGGCAAGTTGTGGCAGGCTTGCAGCTGCTTTCGTACCGCTGAAGGACGGTGATAGATTCGACTCTGTTTTTCTAGTGATTGTGTCAGCCCCAGCAGTTCTGTAGCAAAGGCTGAAGAGTACATTTTCAATGTTGGAAATAAAAGGATACGGAAAAAAATAATTATCACGTGTTTCTGTAAAGTATAAAGAAATAATGATGTTCATTTATTATGAAACATACACAGGTTTTCCTCCTTGCTTCTTTAGTTTTACCAGCACAATTTCCTGGTCAGTTTCTTTCTGCAGAAGAATGTAAGTCCCATGAAAATGGCAGGCTTTTCTTATTTCATTGTTTTTGACAGCAAAACCTATCAAGAACTTTCAAAATATTTTCTATGACTCGGTGCTGCTTCATCAACAAATGGAGAAAGTGCTGCTCAACAGTAATTTATAAAGTAACTTTTTCATTATAATGCCTAAAGTTAAAATAATATTTATATGTATTGCATTAATAATGATTCCTAGAAGTAGGCTCCTGAATAAATTACCTCTATTATATCATGTTGTAGAGAAAATGACTGAAATACTCAATAAATTATTTAGTGGAAACCTTTAACAATGTGGTTGAAGTGATGATTTTTAATCAGCTTTGAATCAGGAAAACTTCCTACGCAAGAGCAAATTCCCTCTTCTGATAAAATCAGCCAGTGTATATGTCTTTGTAATGTATATTGTGCATGTGCACAGCTAACATTTGCACACTCAAAGCTGGAAAGTGGTCTACTCAAGACCATATGGAACCATGCCTGCACTAGCAGTGACTAGATGAAGTACAAGACTACTGCTCTATGAACAAGTTTTTTCAACCCCAAATGCTGTCAGGTTGAACGAATATGTGTCTGCTACTGTGGTGGTTTGGGTGTTCCCCACCCCCCCAAGACTTTAGAAATCACCCAGACTAAACTCAGCCAGCTCTGGAAATATGAATGAAGCTTGTATTTAGAGCTTAGCAGAATATACAAGCAGATATTTACAGTATATACAGTTATATACAGAAATATACAAGGAAAAAGGTAATACAGAAACACAACTCCCCTCCCAGAAACCTGAGTCCCCAGGAGAGGCTCTCAACCACCCCTTCACCTTCCCCCTACCCCTCTCAACCTTACCCCAGTCCCAAGGAAAAAATGGAGGCTCAGCCAGGGGGTTAGGAAGCGAAGTGGATTAGTCCAAAAATGGAGGGTATGATTAAGAGAGAGATGCAGCCCAGCCAGTTCCCCAGCAGCAGCCCAAGTGAGAGAAGTGCCAAGTGAAGTGATTATCTATGTTTTGCTTTCCTTTTTTACACATCTCAGCAAGCCAATGAGGGAAGTAGACATCACCGTTGTTGTCCTTTCACAGCCTGTAATCTAGGTCTTCTCACCAAAACATTCTAGCTAGCTTCAAACTAGCACAGCTATATAGAGAAAAAATGTGCTTTTTGTTAGACAGAAACCATATCAGATATGCTACTACATACCCTCATAGTTTTTTTAATTATTATTTAAAAGCATACCCATTTGTTAGTTAACTGTTTAAAATCAGTTAAAAACATGAAGCCTCTTAAGAATTCTGGCATCTGTCAGTCTTTATTCTGTCCCAAATGACCACAGAAATGGAATAAAACAGATGTTTAGACTCTGTTATTGACATTCATTGAAATTTTGTGCATAAATTGCATTTGAGGAAATTAGGTTATAACTCAGCTTCTCTGTAATTGTTATGATTACACAAACTGTGGACAGGTCAGGCTAACAGCACATGTAACTCATCAGTTTTACTACTGTGACAACAGAGGTAGCCTCTAGTCACCCTTACCCTCTTTTAAAAGTAATTTACATGCAGTAATTCAATTTGCTTCAGTGAATGACTGCTATTAGTGTGCCAAGAATTCTGATTTGTAGGTTTTTCATTCAACTATTGGTGCTTTTTAAAGGTGCTGTAGACAATTACTTTTTGGGCATTTGGGCATGAATGACACTTCACAGCACTGCTATCCCAACAATACTGCTTAAATTACTCAGCATCGGGGAAAGAAGTAAAACAGGAGCACGGGGAAAATCCTTTGATTCAAGAGGCAATATGCCTGCAGACATTAGGATCATAGAATAGAACCATAGAATCAGTCAGGGTTGGAAGGGACCAAAAGGATCATCTAGTTCCAACCCCCCTGCCATGAGCAGGGACGCTCTACCCTAGATCAGGCTGGCCAGAGCCCCATCCAGCCTGGCCTTAAACACCTCCAGGGACAGGGCCTCAACCACCTCCCTGGGCAACCCATTCCAGGGTCTCACCACTCTCATGCTGAAAAACTTCCTCCTCACATCCAGCCTGAACCTACCCATCTCCAGCTTCGCTGCGTTCCCCCTAGTCCTGTCACTACCTGAGATCCTGAAAAGTCCTTCCCCAGCTTTTTTGCAGCCCCCCTTCAGATACCGAAAGGTCAGCTCAGAGCCTCCTCTTCTCCAGACTGAACAGCTCCAACTCTTTCCAGTCTGTCCTCATAGGAGAGGTGCTCCAGCCCTCTGATCCACCCAGTGGCCCTTCTCTGGACAAGCTCCAGCATCTCCACATCCCTCTTGTTATAGGGGCTCCAGAACTGGATGCAGTACTCCAGGTGGGATCTCACCAGAGCGGAGTAGAGGGGCAGAATCGCCTTCCTCTCCCTGCTGGCCACACTTCTCCTGATGCAGCCCAGGATCTGGTTGGCCCTCTGGGCTGCAAGTGCACACTGCTGGCTCATGTTGAGCTTCTTGTCCACCAGCACCCCCAAGTCCCTCTCCTCAGGGCTGCTCTCCAGTCAGTCACTGCCCAGCCTGCATTTGTGCTTACAACTGGCTTTGGCTACAGACTATACTGGAGAGATAATATGAAAACAATAAAAAAGACAAATCAGATTAATTCCACGCAGGACTACAAACAGCAAAATCAATAGCTGACTTTTTTTCCCCAGTATCACAGGAACCAGTTAAGTGAGCATTTCCAGGTTATAACATGCTTGGTTTCCTCTAAAGGTCATTAGGTTTGGTGTAATTATAACAGCTCCCTGATAATTTAATGCTGAATATTTCCATTCTAAACCTAATTTTCATTATTTTGCTTCTTGAATGATGTAGAGTAGCACAGTATGATAGCTTAATCATGTTACTTGATTTCATATTAAGTTTCTTTTTACTAGTTATTTTATATATAGACTTATTATGCATTGCATATAGCCATTTATATAACACAAATCTGATTCTATATAGATTATTTATATACTAGTTGAATTCAAGCTAGAAACAAAGAAATAGCTTATTTTTTTTTCTTCTATTCAGTAGTTACATTTTCTTTGAGGAGACTTAGATTTAATTGCATTTTGAGGTCTCAGAATTAATGAAATAGCTATCTGGAGACTCAAATGAAAAGGCTGTTGCATATATAGTTGCTACCACTTGATAGTCCAGATGGTGCTATTAATTATTATTAATCATCCATATAGTACTGTGAACATAAGTGCCATTGTATGAAAGATAAATTCTCTGTGCTGTGCAGCTCATAATAACATGCCAGACAAAAGAAACAAAGACAAAGCAAGGGGCATATGGGGAACTGTAGAGACGGCATCATGAGAAAATGAATATTATGGGAAAGACTGCTTAGAAAAATGAGCTCTCCGAAAGAGTTTGAAGGAACAGATAAAGGTATATGGTCTGTTCACAGGGCTGCGAGAGACCTTCTGGGTCAGCTCCCTGTAGACAAATCAAACATGAAATCACTTTCATAAGCTCTCCAAGTTCTATCTTGAAAGCGTCTGGGGGTGAATTGCTCTCAGTACTTATGCCTGGAAGACTGACCCAGAACTGTGCTTTGAGAGTTAGAACCCGTCTTCTTATTCAAGTTTCAACTTACTCATAGCCAGTTGTTGGCCACCTGCTCCCAACCCAGCCTGATTTTTTATCTTAAAAAATAATTTTCTCTCGCACGATTGCCCCCATGACATATTCATATACAGTAACAGTATCTTCCCTCATGGTTCATTTTACTGGATTCATCTCTTTTCCTGAAAGAGATGATCTTCATTGCCCCCACATAACTTCTCTGCAGCTGTTGTCATTTCAGTTCATCTTTCTTTAATATGTTCATCAAAATGAACATGTTAATAGAGTTGAGATCTTGCCAGGAATTTCAAAACGACATGGAGGTTTCACCTCGTTAGTTTGGATTCTGGGAGCACCACTCCAGATATTTTACAGAACTATCACTGGATTTTCATGGTCATTTCTCTCTGATAGGAAATAGGCATTGTAAAACCCTGTTGCTAGCTAGTACAACCAGTCATTTCCCAGAGGAAGTATGTCCTAGCAGAAATCCTTCTTGTTATTCTACACATTAGGATGCTTAATTAAGGGGACAAAATCAGCCTAACAAATGTTGTTATATGCCAGTGATCCTATATTCCAAAAAAAGCCCTTAGATCTGGCTGACTCCTCTATGTACTTCATACATCTGCAAGAAGATGGCAAATTTTGTTACCACAATCAAAAGCATCATCATCAAAGTGCCATAGGAATTCAGAACTAGAGAATCATCACATTTAAATTTGTCTTAACATAATACCACACTGATCTTGTTTTCCTGACTTTTTAGTGCTGTAATTTTTTTAAGTCCAAGCATCACTTTCACCAGCACCAATCCTTCCTTTCCATTGCAAAACTCTCTTCTTTCTTAAGTAAACATTTATTTCCTCTATTGAGTCTGTATCCCTTATTTACAATTTTGTTGCTCCTATTCCTTAAAAAAAACCCACATATTTTCATATCCCTTATCCAGTTCACTTCAATAACCAATTTCCCTCAGTCTATCTAATCATCTCCTTTAAATACTAAATCTTAGTTGGTGGCATGCCTCTCTGAGTCTTTCATTTGATTTGCACTCAAATCCAAATCTCATTGTATATGCTTTTAGCAGTCAGCTTGAGAACAGTAAAACTCCTATTAGATTTTAACAGTGGTTCTTTCCACTGCTGCTTTCTGAAATGTTAAGCCTGTTACCTAAATAGCTCTGCTGTCTCGTTCAAGGGTAACAATTAACTGCTTACTGTGTTCTTTCACACACATAACTGTTTCTATGCTACCCACAACACAGGATCACTAGCGATCACTGCAATCACAGGATCACTGTAAGCTGTGAACTACAGCAATGATAGCCGTATAAAAAACAACCAAGTACTTGGGGCTCACGCTTAGAATGGAAGGCATGGGGGAAGAGACTGGAAACAGAGCAAGGAGCGTCCAAAGTTCAACACAGTTCCATGCCCACACATCAAGTCATCAAAGATGTTGCCACCTGTAAGAAATAAAGCAATTGAATAATTTGGGAGGGGAAATTCCAGGTGGCTGCAAAAACATACCTAAGAGAGCACTTAGAGGAATTAAACTGGAAAGAGTTTCAGGATCCCAAACAACATATACTTCTTTCACATAAAAGTAAAATTCAAGTTGTCATAAGAAGGAAAGCAACAGATGTGACTGAGTTGGAGGGCAGAAGGGCTCTGCAGCGGGACCTTGACCGCCTGGACAGATGGGCAGAGTCCAATGGGATGGCATTCAATAGCTCCAAGTGCAGGGTGCTGCACTTTGGCCACAACAACCCCATGCAGAGATACAGGCTGGGGTCAGAGTGGCTGGAGAGCAGCCAGACAGAGAGGGATCTGGGGGTGCTGATTGATACCCGCCTGAACATGAGCCAGCAGTGTGCCCAGGTGGCCAAGAGAGCCAGTGGCATCCTGGCCTGCATCAGGAATGGTGTGGTCAGCAGGAGCAGGGAGGTCATTCTGCCCCTGTACTCTGCACTGGTTAGACCACACCTTGAGTACTGTGTTCAGTTCTGGGCCCCCCAGTTTAGAAGGGACATTGAGATGCTTGAGCGTGTCCAGAGAAGGGCGACGAGGCTGGTGAGAGGCCTCGAGCACAGCCCTACGAGGAGAGGCTGAGGGAGCTGGGATTGTTTAGCCTGGAGAAGAGGAGGCTCAGGGGTGACCTTATTGCTGTCTACAACTACCTGAGGGGTGGTTGTAGCCAGGAGGAGGTTGCTCTCTTCTCTCAGGTGGCCAGCGCCAGAACGAGAGGACACAGCCTCAGGCTGCGCCAGGAGAAGTTTAGGCTCGAGGTGAGGAGAAAATTCTTCACTGAGAGAGTCATTGGACACTGGAATGGGCTGCCCAGGGAGGTGGTGGAGTCACCGTCCCTGGAGCTGTTCAAGGCAAGGTTGGACGTGGCACTTGGTGCCATGGTCTAGCCTTGAGCTCTGAGGTAACAGGTTGGACTTGATGATCTGTGAGGTCTCTTCCAACCTTGGTGATACTGTGATACTCTGATACTGTGATGTTTATGTATGAGCAGAGCATGCGTAGTTTACCACCTTGTTTAGTTTGCCATTTGTAGTGGAGGGTATTAATTAATGCAAGGTGGGATTTTTTTCAAAATCAATAAATTGTTTATTAATTTTTATGTTTGGGACTCTCTGACTACCTACCCAGTAATTTTTAATAATAACTGGTTCTATGCCACAGTCATGAAAACATTATACAAAGGAATAACTAGAACAAATAACTAACAACAATAAAACGCTAAACTCAACTGGCCGTTCTTGCTGTCAGCATACCTCTTGCCCACTAGGTGGACTCAGGAACCTCCTTTCTGCTTTAAAGCAGAAGGGATTTAGAAGGCGTTTGCATTTATTTACAGAGTTTTGCTAAAGAGGCTTTGAGTATCTACTCATAAAATATTATTTCCCTACTCATGAGGCTAACCACAGTTTCCAGACAGCACCTATACTTGCAGGGAGTTCTGCTGGTTTCTTCTTAGCCATTGAGGCTTCTGATCTTCTCAGGCTCTATCAAGGATGCTGGGGAAGAAGGCAGACAATCTCTGACCTTGTCTTGGTTCTCCTTGGCTCCAGACTCAGCAGGGAGACTTGCAGAGGAGCAGGCAAGATGTCTTGCAAATGTGCAGTCTTGGCACAATGTTATGCTGCCTAAGCAAGCCTCTCATGTGGAGGCATTTGGTGCCTATTCCTGGTAAACTCAAAACAGTTTCCAGTCAGACAAATCAAAAGCGTCAGAGGTTTTCCCTATGTAGCAGAGCTAGCTTATAGTTTAAAATAGCATGACAGAATAGAATAGACTAGAATCAGCTAGGTTGGAAGAGACCTCCAAGATCATCCAGTCCAACCTAGCACCCAGCNCCAGCTCCCTCAGCCTCTCCTCATAGGGTTTGTGTTCCAGGCCCCTCACCAGCTTTGTTGCCCTTCTCTGGACACATTCCAGCACCTCAACATCTCTCTTGAATTGAGGAGCCCAGAACTGGACACAGTACTCAAGGTGTGGCCTGACCAGTGTTGAGTACAGGATGCAGAAAGGCAGTGCAGCAGAACACAGCAGAGCGCAATACAGCAGAAACAATGGCGGCAGCACCAAGCAGCAAGAATATTGTCTTTACCTGTTCATCTCTTTTAACCTGAGTCTAATGGGCTTTGGACACAGATTAGCCAATCAGAACAGCAGTTAGTTATTAGGTGAAGTCAGAGCCTACTTTTACCTTTTAGGGCAGAACACAAACAAGTGTATAAACATATGCAGGTACCCTGTGAACAAGTTTGGACAGACATGGTGGCACCAGGCCTTTTTGTCTTCTTTCCCACAGTTGCTTTTCCCATCAGCAGAAGGAGGGAGAGCAGAAAAACATGTCTGGGCAAGCCAGGACATGTTGAGGCCTGTTTTGGCCTGTTTAGGCCTTCCATGACACATTACACACATATTTAAGGGGTTGCTTACATATGCAAATATGGAATCCTTTCATCTATACATTTTTGGCCTTTAAATGAGCTTTTCAGTAGAACATTACAGGAATTTGTTCCAACCAACCTCAAAATTGCAAGCCACACTTACAATTATTTATGCATCTGCATCTCTGGTGCATCAGAGCATTTCCCAAATATTAACAAACTGATCTTTTGCTACTTGTGTGTAAAGACACTCAGGTCTCGGCCCCGTGCCTTGCAGATAAAGTCTTCCATAAACCAATTTGAATTTTGAAGAGCTCTCTCAAGGTTTTGGTTAAAATTCAAACTAAATTAATAATTTTTAAAGCAAGAAAAGCATCAGTTAATTTAAATGTTTGATTCTTTGATTTCTTGTTTCTTGTAAGGTCTAAACCAGAATCACCAAATTCTTGAAAGAAACACTGAGGTTTAATTCACCGTTTGATTAAATAAGTTCCTGAGATGCTATTCATACAGTGTTCATCGGTTCTTATCAGCAAGAAGTTAGTGGTATCTGTGCACACTGTTACTGATTTCAAGGGTCAGCCCTTGTCATTAGATTTATCTGTGACTTCCACTGCGCTACTCAAAGGTTATAACTGTATCTTTCAGAGGTTTCTAACAACTGCCTTTGAGACCTCTACAGATAAATGTCTGCTCTAAGAACAGAGAGTAGTAGATTAAAAAATAAAAGAAAAAGCTTTATTCCAAACTTGGAAATGTATATGGAAGAGTATGCCTTTATCTTATCAAGCACAAAGGTAGGCATGACTATGTATGTTTATACACCCGGTTTTGTATCTATCATACTGCCACGACTCCAGACAGTGGAGAAGTTAATTTAAAGTTTCTTCTAAAGGCCATCAAGGACCACTACTAGGGAACTTTCTCATGGAAGAATACCTTAGTCTATCAATTCCTGATTATGGTTAAGAAAATAAATGTAGTCCTTCAAGAGATTTGGGAAGAAGACAAGCTGATGATTTAGGCCACTGCATACATAAATTTGGTCTGCTTCTCATTTGTTTGTTTTACCTTCTCATGAATACTTATTTAATAAGTAGCTTGTTCCTTGTTTGTTTGATCCTTATTAAGACAAACAGTGGCTAAAATACAACCACTTCTGTGACAATTATGCTTTCATTCATTTATGAATGCCAGGCTTTGTTTGATTCCATATTCATGACACTAAGACAAATGTAGAGATCGGGTTGTCTCTGCTTCCTTCCCAGAGTAAAATAATCCTTCTGTACATAATAGTAGCTGTTATACAAAACAGTCCCAAGAAGCAGCAAATCAACATGTTTTTAGATTTGTGGCCCAGAAATTTATCACATTGTAAACTTTTTGTGTGTTTTAGCATTTGTGAAAATGTGACATTTTCCCAAGTCGTATGAGAGAGAAATATCTTGCATACAGTTGAAATGTCACAGTTATGACCTATGAGCGTGGTACAACTTGGCCCTTGTGTCTGAAGGCCTTCCTGGTCTAGCAGTTGATGATATGTGTGAGAAAATGGTGACACTGTGGAAAACATGGCTGTGAACGAATGCCAAAAATTTTTATCACATCAGCTTGTATTTTCTTTCTCCTTGTTTTGAAATGCATAATTACATTTGGGTGGATATACACTCTCAATAACAGCAAAAAGTGTGATATTAATTCAATTTCTTGTTGCTATGTGACAGAAACACGACTGACTATTTTTATCATGATGGTAACATGTAATATAGAGGCACTACAATGGCTTGCATATAGTTATTAATTGCCATCTGGGAAAAAGTAGTTTTATTTTGTAGGGAAAAAACCACAATTGATGTATCATGTCACACTTTGCTTTCATTTCTGAAATACGCTGTTGAGACAAGCTGCTAAAATGAAGTTCAGTAAGGAATTTCTGTACCCCAGAAGAAGTTACGACCTTGCATTGTTCAACATTAAATTATTAAGATTCAGCTATCCAGATAAACTGCAGATTTCAGTTTGAAGATACATTCAGGAGTAGTCATACAAAATTTATTTGTATTACAAGAAACTAACTTAGTCAGTTTGACTTTGCAACTTAAAAATGAGTGCACAGTCCATGAAGTTCATAGCCAAGCAAGGTGCTATATGATCATAATAAAAAAATAATTACTTCTAGAAATGGTGTACTGCTATACATTTTTATAGTAGAATTTTAAGGGGAAAAAAAAAATCTACATATATTATATAGTACTTTTCAGTATAAAAATTACTTTTAAAATTTATAACTATATTTTATCATCAATAGTTAAGCAGGAAATAAATGAGTATTTTTTTTCTCTATAGAAACTGAACCCAGTGTTTTCCTGCACTTACTCTTTCCTCACTGTCACTTTCACACAAAAGCTGTCATTTGTAAATCAAGCCCTCTAATAGAATGACTTTATGTTTGACTGTTTGTTTGTTTGTTTTAGAAAAGGACAAAACAGACAAAAGCTCAAATGTCTGTAATTAATTTTGTCCTTTTTCAGATGTTATTAAAAAAATACAGGTAAAAATTTGCATTACATTGCTGTGCTCTTCATGCATTCACAGATGTAATTAAGTGAGGTTTTGGAGATATCTGAACTCTACCTTGATGTCTGTATTTACCCAAACCATTACATTACATAGAGTTGCAGCTCAGTGTTTTCAGAAACTCTGATCACAGCAGCTGTACATGAAAAGTCAGATTGCTTTGTGCTTGTACATATTAACAGTACAGGTATGATTCACCTGTGTGCAAGCAGTAACTCTTTCTGGTGGGTTGACCATGGCTGGAATCCAAGGACAGGGAAATCACTCATCAGTTACTGTCAGAGGCTGAACAGAATCAACTTGGTGGGGAAAAAAAAAAATCAGAGTAGAAATAAAACTTTAATCTTAAAATCATACCCCTCAGCCCTCTTTTTTCACCTGGGCTTAACTCCACCCATGAATTGTCTGCCTCCTTCCCCCACAGCAGCATAGTGGGATGGGGAATGGAGGTTGTGTTTAGTTCATTGTACATTGGTTTTTTTGCTGCTCCTTCCTCCTGAGGGTGAGGACTCCTCAGACTCTTCCCCTGATGCAGCAGATTTCTTTCCCTCTTCCTAAATACATTATCACAGGCACAACACAAACATTGTTTATGGGCTTGGCCTTGGCCAGTAGTGGGTCGATCCTGGATCCAGCTGGCATCGGCTTTATTGGACATAGGGGAAACTTCTAGCAGTTTCTCATAGAAGCCACACCTGTAGATGCCCCACTATCAAAACCTTGCTATGCAAATCCAATATATTCTACTTCTCAAGCTGGACAAAGGTGCCAGGTTTAGCTATATAGGACAGGAAATACCGTATCAGGCATTTAGTAATCATAGCACCGGCATGCAGTCCTGGAGATCTAGAACATGAAAACTGACCAATGTGTAGAAAGTATTGTACTCAGTACCATAAAATGTCGTGCTGAGATTCTAGTGTTTTCATTCAACTTAATCCATTCCCTTTTCTCAAATGTGTTCTTCAGTACATTTTTGAGATTTTGATGTAGGAACTTTACTGGATGGGTTAAAATGTAGAAGAGATGAAGCTGTGAGTAAAATTAGCAAATTCTTTAATTCATGAACCTCAAAGCAAGTTTTTTTTTACTTATACACTTGCACTTGAATTTGCTTGACCTTATTGCCCTAAATATGGAAATTCAGCTGTTATGGGTTAAATTTCTGACCATTTTGCAGGCTTCCTGTGCAAAAAAATTGAATTTGAATCATCCTCTACCAAATCTTAAATGTATGTATTTGAAAGTTGGGACATTAAGATTTACACGTTTTTATAAAAGCAAATACTAAATATGGCAGATATGAATGTAGGAACCTAACAGAACACTAATATTTTATGGTTCTTGCCATTTTCAATGAGCTGTGATAGTTATTTTACATTCAAGAAATGTGTTGATTTAGAATTCCCATCTTCTTCTAAATCATTTTTCTTCTAAAGGAAATGCTTACTTTGAATCACATACTTTCATCATTCATCACCACTGCTACTGCATAACAAAAATACTATAAGTCTGAGGAACAAATCAGCTTGGAATATTTTGCACCACAGCCCTTCTAAGGAAACACTGGAGAGACACCAAAGAAAGGCTGACAACATTTTGTTCCAGCTTGCCTGATGACACAATTCAATCAAGCAAAAATATCACAGAATCACAGAACTTTACATGTTGGAAGTGACCTCTAGAGATTATTGATTCCAAACCCCCTGCCAAAGCAGGATCACAATAAACATAATTTCCAGCTCATGGAGTAATAGTTTAGATGGCATCCCTTACATTGAATTATTTAATAAAATATTTTTAATATCATTTTGTGAAATTAGTCTCATTTTTTCTTTTATTCAAGCAAGAATTTATAAAAAACAGAATCTGTATAGTTGGTAACATTTTTTTTTTTGAGTGGACAATGGCTAACATTCACATTTTAACCTCATTCTCACTGTGAAATATCTTTAATCCCTCAGAAATAAATTGTAGATCATCAACCATAAAATTGACTCTTCAGAATCAAGGTTGTAAAATGTTTTCTCAGACAATATGACTCTTGCTCAGCTCATCTGAGTAATAATTATTCAAAGTACATTGTGGCTTCTTCTCCACAAGGCTTCAAAACATCTTCCCATGAACCCCATGGAGACAGCCTGGATGTTTTTCTGGTGGGTACCAAAGCACAAGTCTCTACTGTCTAATTCCTTGTGGTGCAGAATCAGAACATTATCATTCCTTAAATCTTCAGATATAAATTTATTAGAGAGGGAACTGAACAAATAAAGGGACACCATATTATCTAAAAACACAATGAAATTTAATATGGGCTCAGTTTTCCTGCAGTATGCCTTGATTCTCCTAAAGCTCAGCGATGGGTACAGGCTACTTCCCAAAACAATATGAACTTTCCAACCCCAAACAAATCTTGGAACCTAAGGCACCTTGCAGTACAATAGAAAGACTAAGTCCATATTATAAGATAGCAAAGTTGGTCATATATTTCAAGTTGACATTACTTCTATTTAGCTTCAGTACAAGAATCCTGCATCTGTTTATTGCTTGTGTAATGAAAAAAATAACTATACTTTCTTGAATTCTTTACTCTAGGGATGCATAATGCTCAGACCACAGTGTTGTTTGAAGTAGTTTCTATCAAATCAATTCCATCTCCAACATTAGTGATTTTCTTGTTGCATCTTCAGATCCAATTAAACCAATCATGCCTTTTCAATTAACTACAATTACCTTAATTAGATGAGAATAACAACAAGAAAAAAAAGCAAAACAACTTGCAAAGTAAATCAACTCAGATATTCTTATTTATAGACTAAAAGCAGATGTCTGCATGTTTTAGTTTAGTTTCCAACTTCATGACAAACCAACCTCAAAGAGTTCTAAAGGACAGTAGCAATACAGAGTCATCTCAATTTTGATAGTGAAATCATGTGACCTGTATGAAACTGAGAGAAAACAATGTCCTCTGAGAAGCAACTCTAAAACAGGAACATTTCCCTACCAGCCAGAGGCAAGAACCCAACCCCAGAGCTATGTTTTTTTCTCTGAAACATGTAATTCATCCCTAGATAGGGAGCAGGCAGAAGACCCACATGGATTTGTAAAGAACTGCTGAGGAAAGTCAAGTGGAAGAAAGAACTTCACAGTATGTAGAAAAACAGACTGGTCACATGGGAGGTAGTCAGAATATGGAGGCATACAACAAGGAAACCCAAGGCTCTCTCAGAATTAATTCTGGTGAAGGAAGTAAAAAGACAACAAAAAGGAATCATTCGACCACACTACTGGCAAAAGGAGTAACAGGGAAAATGTAGGCCCCCTGCTGACTGAGGACGGAGCTCTGATAATCTAGGATGCAGAGAAGGCGGAGCTACTGAATGCATAGTTTTCCTCAGTGTTTACTGCTAGGACCACCACCCAGGAATCTCAGAGTCTGGAATTAAGTTAGAAAGCCTGGAAGGAATATACACTGGTTAGTGAGGTTTGGGTTAGAGATTATTTGAGTAAGTTGAACATACATAAATCCATGACAATGTGTCCTGGTTGCCAAGAAGGCAAATAGGATGTAGTTGGGTGCGCTGTGAAGAGTGTGCTCAGCAGATTGAAGGAGGTCCTTCTCCCCCTCTACTAAGCCCTAGTTAGACCACATCTGGAATATGGTATACAATTCTGGGCTCCCCACTTCACGAGGGATTGGGAACTACTGGAGAGAGTTCAACAGAGATTAAGCGATTCCTCTTAGGAGGAAAGACTGAGAGACCAGGGACTGTTCAGTCTGGAGAAGAGAAGGCAGAGAGAGGACTTTATCAATATCTGCATATCTGAAAGGTGGCTGCCAGGAGGATAAAGCCAGTTTATTTTCAGTTATACCCAGTGATAGGACAAGGTGCAATGGATGTAAACTCAATGACGGAAAACTCCATCTTAACATGAGAAAAAACTTTTTTTTTACTCTGAAGGTGACAGAGAACTGGAACAGGCTGCCCAGAGAGGAGTCTCCTTCTCTAGAGATCTTTATGACACTCCCGCATGCATTCCTCTGCGACCTGACCCCAAGTGATGCCGCTTTGAAGGGTGGTTGGATTCAATGATCTCTGGAGGTCTCTTCCAACTCCTTGTGTTCTTTGATTCTATGATGCTTCAGCAAAGAAGTGAGGAAAAAAAACTCACTCTAAAATTTAAGTATAAAGGTTTATTACAAAATAAAGGCAAAACAGCACTGGGTGCAGAGCAAAATTTGCTAGAGGCACACCACTAACAGCAGATAACAGTGCTCATATAGGATATTATATTAGCTTTATACATATTCATGAGTATACTTTTACATTTTCCTAGTACCCACTACCCCCACCCCTTGGTTTGTTTGATCAAATTAACAGCTGGTTTTCCTCACAAGGTGAACTTGGCCCTGTTGTATTTTCTTTGAACATCAATAAGAGGGGCCTCCTGGATCCTCCCAGCACTCTCTTCTGGTTCCTCCCCACACACAACAGTACCCTGTTATCTTACAGTTTAGGTCATATAAAAGTCCTATTGCACAAAAGCCAAATCCTCATATCTTACAACTGGATTACTAGCTTGTGGAGACATAGCCCAAGTTTTGGAACTGGTGAACTTCTTGTGAGATTGTCTCTTTCTCACAATAAGACTAATAAGGGATGAGAAGTAATGTGAAATGTAATCCAAAGTAATACACTAAACCTGTAATGCATACTGCTGTAACAATGATGATGCAAACTGATGGCTGCATGTACCCACTTTCCTTCAGTCAGTCCACTTCTCATGTGTGGCTTTTGTCTCCTTTCTTTCCAGGAGAACATAAGCAATTTCCTTTGAAGGCAGTGAAGCTGTCTGAAGTCAAACAGATAAACAATGTTTTCCCACATGTTTTCACCCCAGACCATGTCCTTACAGCATGTTCCATTAGCTGATATTGAGCAGATTTTATAGCACAGCTGGTAGGATAATAAAGATGAAGAACTTTCAAAAGATTAATTTGTTACAGTTGAGATTAAAACAATTAGCTTTGTACTACTATTTGCCAAACTAGTGTGTTGCAAGCATGTAATTTTCCTTCATCAAACATAATACTTGACAAAAAAGTGGATGAAAGACTGAAAACACATAGATGCCTTTATGAACGCTAATAAATGGAGAGAAACCCTTTGAAAAAATGAATTCTGTATTCCTGAAAGATTTTCTTTATTCATGTGTGTAGAGAAATTTTGCCTGCCTTTCAACATTTATAGCTCACTAACAATTTAAAGCAATTTATATCTCAATGCCAAGTGCCATTTTTTTAATAACTCATATTAAATACAGTTATGTTCAAGTTTCTTCCATATTAATGACATCTTTACTTGTAGGCATTCTTTGCAGAATGGGAGGAGGACAAAAATGACTCCCTACCTTGCTCTGAAGCAATTTGAAGCAATTTAAAGAAGCCCATTCTTTGCAACGTTCTTAGAAGTAGTTTATTAGAATTATTTTTATGCACTTATAATTCACTGAAGTTAAAAAAAAAAAAAAAAAAAAAAACACCAACACATTAGATTCCTTCAAGTTTTTACTTTTCTGCATAGATAAAGACTCCTTACAAGAATGGTTAGAAACTGATTTATGAACTCCCATGACTTATAGAAATACAAGATGTGAGAGGGGAAATGGATTTATACACTTGCATTCTAGTGGAAAGATGGAAAGAATTTTCAGGTAATTTCTGACTTACAAGAGTGGCTGCTAACAAAAAATATTATTTTGTAAATATTACTTTTAATTATTTTTCCTCAGCTTATGTTATTCCGTTAAACTGAAGAATTAATATCACTAAATACCCAAAACTCTGCCATCAAGACCAAATTTTTACTCACGTTTATTTCAATTCTTGGCTTCATCTGAGCACAGATGTAAATTCTACCAAATTTTATGTTGATGTTCATGGAAAACTAAGTTGAGAGTTTGAGAGTTATTTCCATGGAGAAGATTTTATTTTTTATTGTTCCCCAAGAGCAATGGTGCACTGCAACAGTTCAACCTATAATGTTTCCCTTTCTGTTTTATAAAATATGGCTCTTGATGGTGATACTTTAATATAGAAATGTGAAATATACTTTAGCAATTACTTACACTGTAAAAAACACTGGAAAGGAATTTGGACTAAGATACATATCAAATATGTATGTATGGTTTTTTTTCTGACAGCATAGCTTATCACAGCACTGTAGAAGTCAATTTGCTTTTCCAGGAATTTTTACAGCCTCTGAGAAAAAGGATTGTACAACGTTTGCTGGTCGGTTGGTTTTCTCCGATCTGCTTCCACAGATCTATTTTGCAATACTGCATGCCTTGTGCTGCATTAGTGCAACTTATCTTAAATCTACTGAAGGAACACAGAACCAAGCTTCTTCTACTACCCAACAAGCAATAGTACAGATTCCTCTGCCTTATGAATGGCACTTTCGCCGTATCTATCTAAATACTCAGACTAGCAGGCACCAAAAAGTAAACACCCACTCTCCAAGCTCCAAATCAGTCCAAGCTGGGACTGGGACAGTCCAAAAGCAGGGATCAAAAAAACTTAATTTTTTTTTTTTCTATCAAAGTAAAATAAGCTACATAATACACCAGCAGTCTAGGAGGTTCCTGGAATG
>WAAF01007256.1:5056-27659 GCA_013400475.1 Tricholaema leucomelas | reverse complement strand
CCCCCTTTATTCCCCCTCTATCCCCCTCTATCCCCCTCTATCCCCCTCTATCCCCCTCTATCCCCCCTCTATTCCCCCTCTATCCCCCCTCTACTCCCCCTCTATCCTGATGGGATCTCACAGCTCCTTTGACTTTGCATCCCGGTGGCACACAGCTCCTGGCCCCGCTCCTGCTTTGTGGGACCCAGCTCCACCCTGCATCCATGACTCCAGGTGGGAAGTCTTGAGGACCAAATCCAGGAGTCCCTCTGGGATGCATTGGGACCACCCAACCCCGCGGCTGAGCCTCCCCAGCCCGTGGCAGCTGCTGCCCTGCGCCTGGGTTGCTCCAACCTGCCCTAGGAGTACAGAGCTGGTGAGGAGCAGCTGAGGGACTTAGGGAGTGCTGAGCCAGGAGAAGAGGAGGCTGAGGGGAGACCTTCTGGCTCTCTGCAGCTCCCTGCGAGGAGGCAGGAGGCAGGTGGGGGTTGGGCTCTTCTACCGAGGACAAGAGGAAGTGGCCTCAAGTTGCGCCAGTGGAGGTCTGGGTTGGCCAGGAGGAAGTTTCTTCAGCCCATGGAGAGGGCTGCCCGGGGAGGTGGTTGAATCCCCAGCCCTGGAGGGGTCTCAGAGGCGTGGAGATGTGGTGCTGAGGGCTGTGGTGTAGCCCCAGCCTTGGTGGAGTCAGAGAATGGTTGGACTTGGAGGACCTTAAAGGTTTCTTCCAGCCATGGTGGAGCCATGGTTCTGTGCCTGTCCGGGAGGCTCTGAGCTCCTCAGGGTCTGGAGCATCCATCCCTCTGTGGTGTCGTGGAGATGAGGGTGGGTGTTAAGGTGGAGAAGGACCACGTGGCCTTTCTGGCCCCCCCACGAGTGACCCTGGGGGTTCTTTAGTGTCGATGAAGGATTTAAGGTGATGTTGGCTGAGCCTTCAGCTGGCATCGCTGCTGCCCCCTGCCTGGCCTTAGCGCTGGAAGGTGCTTCAGGGGGGCAAGGTTGGCAGTGGGAGAAGGCAGCTCAGGACTGGAGAAGAGGCTGATGCCAGGCTGGGGAAAGCAGCCAGGCAGAGAGGGACCTGGGGGTGCTGGGAGAGGGGAGCTGAAGAGGAGGCAGCAGTGCCCAGGTGGGCAGCAGAGCCAATGGCATCCTGGGCTGGCTCAGGAGCAGTGTGGGCAGCAGGACAAGGGAGGTTCTTCTGCCCCTGTGCTCAGCACTGCTCAGCCCACACCTTGAGCTCCTGAATTGCAGAGATGTTGAGGTGCTGGAAGGTGTTGAGAGAAGGGCAGCAAGGCTGGGGAGGGGCCTGGAGCACAGCCCTGTGAGGAGAGGCTGAGGGAGCTGGGGGTGTGCAGCCTGCAGCAGAGGAGGCTCAGGGCAGAGCTCATTGCTGTCTGCAGCTCCCTGCAGGGAGGCTGTAGCCAGCTGGGGTTGGGCTCTGCTGCCAGGCAGCCAGGGACAGAAGAAGGGGACACAGCCTGAAGCTGTGGCAGGGCAGGTTGAGGCTGGATGTTAGGAGGAAGTTGTTGTCAGAGAGAGTGATTGGCATTGGAATGGGCTGCCCAGGGAGGTGGTGGAGTCTGTGTGGCTGGAGGTGTTGAAGCCAAGCCTGGCTGGGGCACTGAGTGCCATGGTCTGGTTGGTTGGGCAGGGCTGGGTGCTAGGTTGGGCTGTGTGAGCTTGGAGCTCTCTGCCAGCCTGTTTTACTCTATGATTCTATGATCTGAGGTCCTTCAGGGTGCCTCAGGTCTCTCGAGGAGGTGCCTGCATCCCTTGAGGTGTCCTCTAGATGCCCACAAGCCAGGAAGCAGCCTCTGTCCTTGTGGCACTTCACACCCCACAAGGTCACCCACACCCCTTGAGATGTCCCATACCCATCAAGATCCCAGGGAGTGCCCCACGTTCCTTCAGGTGCCTCACATCCCTCAAGGTGCCCCACATCCCTTGGCATGCCTCTCATTCATCCAGGTGCCCAGCAACCCTCCAGGTGCCCCACATCCCTGGAGATGCCCCATGTCCCTTGAGGTGCTCCATGTCCCTCGAGGTGCCCATTGTCCCTCGAGGTGCCCCACGTCCCATGAGGTGCCCCACATCCCTCGAGGTGCCCCATGTCCCTCGAGGTGCTCATTGTCCCTCGAGGTGCCCCACATCCCTCGAGGTGCCCCACGTCCCTCAAGGTGCCCATTGTCCCTCCAGGTGCCCCACGTCCCTCGATGTGCCCCATGTCCCATGAGGTGCCCCACATCCCTCAAGGTGCCCCTCATCCCCCTTTGTGCCATCCTCCAGGTGCCCAGATGCCTGCAGGTGCCCCACATCCCTCATGCTGGCAGCGTTTCCCGTGGTGCCAGCCCTGCCACCTTTGCCCCAGTTGGCACAGGGAAGGATTTGAAGGCATCCCAAGGACAAGAGAGGAAGAACTTCGTGGCAGGAAGGGGAGGAGTGTGACCTGACTGTGCCCTCAGTCTGACCAGCCACCCATCAAAGGGCATTTTGGGTACCTAGGCTTGGCTCCTTGGGGCTTGCTATGCTCCCTGCCACCTCTGTCCTTGTCACTCTGGTCCCTGCCACCACGCAGAGCCCACTCACAGCCCTTCAGACCCTTTGTCTTTTGGGGCTGCCCCCTCCCTGGAGGTGTTCAAGGCCAGCTTGGATGAGGCCTTGAGCAACCTGCTATGGTGGGAGGGTGGTGAGACACTGGCAGAGGTTGCCCAGGGAGGTGATCAGGACCAGGCTGGATGAGTCCTTGAGTGACCTGCTCTAGTGGGAGATGTCCCTGCCTATGGCAGAGAGGTTGGCACTGGATGATCTTCAGGGTCCCTTCCAACCTAAGCCACTCTGTGATGCTGTGAAACACTTCAGCGCTGCCAGGGGGAGGCAGGAGATGCTCAGCTCCCGGGTTGACAGCCAAAACCAGGACACAGTAGGGCTGGGAGGAGCCCATCAGCACCTTCCCCCCCCCCCACACACACACCAAGGGAGGTGGAAGATCTTTAATCGAACCAGAATTTGGTGGAAGTTGGGCACAGGTTGCCCAGGGAGGTTGTGGCTTTGCAGGGAGGGTAATGAGACACTGGCAGAGGTTGAGGGTGGTGAGACGCTGGCAGAGGTTGAGGGTGGTGAGAGACTGGCAGAGGTTGAGGGTAGGGAGACGCTGGCACAGGTGCCCAGGGAGGTTGTGGAGCACAGAACCAGAATTTGGTGCAAGTTGGCACAGCTTGCCCTGGGACACTGGCACAGGTTGCCCAGGGAGGTTGTGGCATTGCAGGGAGGGTGGTGAGACACTGGCACAGGTTGCCAAGGGAGGTGTTCAGGACCAGGCTGGATGAGTCCTTGAGTGACCTGGGCTGGTGAGAGCTGTCCCTGCCCGTGGCAGGGGGGGGTTGGCATTGACTGATCTTTAAGGTCCCTTCCAACCCAAACCCTTCTAGGATTCTATGAAACGTGGGGGTTGGCTCCAAACCACCTTCACCTGTGCCCACCAGCAGCAGCTGCCCAAGTGAGGGTGCTCCCTGGAGCCGCTGGGTGCTGGTCTCCTGCTGGCAGGTGGCATTGGTGCACGCTGAGGTCTGGCAGAAGAGGTCAGGGCGATGCCCTCCTGGGTCCACCTGTGTCACCAGAAGGGTTTGACCATCACTGCCCTCAGCATGTGGTGAGGCAAGTGCTGGCCTTGCTGCTGCCTTCCTCCCCGTGGGCACTACCCACTCCAACCAGTTTCAAGTGGACTGACAGGGCTGCTGGGAGGGCACCTTGCTCAGCAGGGCTTGGTTTTGTCACCCGTCCTGATGCCCAGGAGCTGTTTGGCCAGCGTGACTGGTAACAGCAGAGCCTGGATCCTCATCTTGCCCTCCTCACCCTCCCTGTCCCCACCTCGTGTGGAGCTCATTTGGTCCTTTTGTTCCTCCAGCCCTGGGGTGTTTATCCAGGCACCTCGGTGGGCGCTGCCACGTCTGGGCAGGCCCTGCCCGCCTGGCAGAACACGTTTGGTGCGGCAGCCTGGCCAGCAGGGCGACCTGTTCCTCTGCTGCTGGCTCAGCCAGCTGGCTTTGGCTTGGCTGGGTGGAAGCAGCAGGGGAATCGACGCTGGCTCATCCCCAGCTGGGCTGGAAGCTGACCACATTGTCTGCTATCCCCACCTAGAGCCCGGAGCTGCTCTGGAAGATTCTCCCCAGTTAAATAGGTTGGAGGGACAGGCTGGGGACAGAGTGGGGAAAGCAGCCAGGCAGAGAGGGAGCTGGGGGTGCTGGAAGAGAGGGGGTGCAGAGGAGGCAGCAGAGTGCCCAGGTGGGCAGCAGAGCCAATGGCATCCTGGGCTGGCTCAGGAGCAGTGTGGGCAGCAGGACAAGGGAGGTTCTTCTGCCCCTGTGCTCAGCACTGCTCAGGCCACACCTTGAGTGCTGTGTCCNACACAGCCTCAAGCTGTGCCAGGGCAGGTCTAAGCTGGATGTTAGTAGGAAGTTGTTGTCAGAGAGAGTGATTGGCATTGGAATGGGCTGCCCAGGGAGGTGGTGGAGTGGCTGTGCCTGGAGGTGTTGAAGCCAAGCCTGGCTGGGGCACTGAGTGCCATGGTCTGGTTGGTTGGGCAGGGCTGGGTGCTAGGTTGAGCTGCATGAGCTTGGAGCTCTCTGCCAACCTGCCTGATTCTATGATTCTATGGATGGACAGATGGGTGGGTGGGTGGACGGATGGGTGGATGGGTGGATGGATGGATGGGTGGGTGGGTGGAAGGATGGATAAATAGGTGGATGAATGGGAACCTTCTGGGTTCCAGTTTGTGCCCATTGCTCCTTGTCCTGTCCCTGGGCACCACTGACAAGAGCCTGACCCCAGCCTCTTGCCCCCCACAGCTCCTTTAGCTCTTGCTGAGCATTGCTCAGCTCCCCTCTGGGGCTGCTCTCCTGCAAGCTCTCAGCCCCAGGGTCTCAGCCTTTGCTCCTCAGAGCTGCTCCAAGCCCCTCAGCAGCTTCAGAGCCTCCCCTGAACTTTCTCTAGTGGTTCCCTGTCTCTCTTGAGCTGAGGAGCTCAGAACTGAATCTGGCACTCCAGATGTGGTCTCCTTAGAGCAGAACAGAGTGGGAGGAGAACCTTCCTTGACCTGCTGCCTGCACTCTTCTTCGTGCCCCGCAGGACACCACTGCCCTGCTTGGCCACAAGAGCACATCGCTGGCTCCCAGGTCCCCCAGCACTCCCAGGTCCTTCTCCTTGGAGAAGGAAGCTGGGAAGCAGCTCCCCCCTCACCTGTGCTGCTGCAGGAGGTGGTTCCTCCCCAGCTGCAAGACCCTACCCTTGCCCTGGTTGAAGTCCATGAGGTTCCTCTGCCCAACTCTCCATGCTGGCCAGGTCCAGGTGAATGCCAGCCTAGCCCGGGGAGGGGGGGTAGGGTAGGGTATTTTGAATCACTTGAGGGCCATCACTTAGCTCACAGCTGAAGATGCCGAACCAGTCTGGACCCCTTACCCCCCTCCCCCGCTTCAGCAGCAGGCAACGAAGCCAACCTCACCCCGGGAGCTCTCCGGGTGAGCTCGGGGAGGGGGGGGGGTTGAGGAGGAGGAGGAGAAGGAGCGGGCAGGTGCCTCCCGCGCTCTGTTTGCCGACAAGGTGCGGCCGCCCTGCCAGCCTGCCAAGCGGCGGCACCGCTGCGCTGAGCTCTGCCCTCCCCTCCGCCGCCAGCGGAGCCTTCCCGGACGCGGGCGATGAGGGCAGCGCTGAGCTCAGCCCCGGCGGCTGCGGCTCCGCTTGCGGCCAGGCACGGCCAGCCCCGGCCCCGAGTCCGCCGCTCGCCGGGATGGGAGTGGGAGGTGAGAGAAGCCACGGAGGTGGGGATGGGCTCGGGCAAGGGCCGTGGCTCCGCGGCGTGGACCCTTCCTGGCCGTGCTCCCGGGATCTGCCTTGGCGTGAGGGTGCTGAGCCCCCGCAGCAGGCTGCCCGGGGGGTGCTGTGCAGTGGCTCCGTGTCTGGAGAGGTTCCAAACCTCCCACCCCCAGCCATAGCGACCCTGGGCAGGCTGCTGTGGGTGCTCCTGCTGGGTAGGACTGGGTGATCTGCACCATGAGAGCCTGGCAGGGCCTGCCCAGGGAGGTGGTTGAGGCCCCACGGCTGGAGGTGTTTCAGGCCAGGCTGGCTGAGGCTGTGTGCAGCCTGCTCTAGGGTAGGGTGTCCCTGGGCATGGCAGGGGGGTTGGGACTGGCTGCTGCTTGTGGTCCCTTCCAACCCTGACTGAGGCACTTAGTGCCATGGTCTGGTTGATTGGATAGGGCTGGGTGCTAGGTTGGACTGGATGAGCTTGGAGGTCTCTTCCAACCTGGTTGATTCTATTCTATTCTATTCTATTCTGTTCTGTTCTGTTCTGTTCTGTTCTATTCTATTCTATTCTATTCTATTCTATTCTATTCTATTCTATTCTATTCTATTCTATTCTGTTCTGTTCTATTCTATTCTCTTCCTATTCTATTCTATGATTCTAGGCTGTGGGCAGCCTGATCTTAGGGTAGGGTGTCCCTGCCCACAGCAGGGGGGTTGGAATTGGCTGATCCTTGTGGTCCCTTCCAACCCTGACTGATTCTCTGCTCTTCCAAGCCCACCAGGCTGGGATCTGGGGATCTGCTGCTTCTCAGGCTCCAGCAGAGTCGAGGTGGTTTGTTGGCAGAGCTCAGGTGGATTCTGCTTCCTCCTCGCAGCCTGCCCTGGGGAGGTGCAGGAAGCGAACTGGGTTGTTGGCAGCTTGGTTTGGTACTTTCCCCTGCAGACCCTGTGCAGAGCACCGGGGAAAAGCCTTTGTGTGAGCTCCCCCATCCCCCCGACCCTCTCCTTTGTTCTCTCCTGGGAAGGGCTCCACAGCTCCTCCTCACCCTCCTTTGACTTGGAACTCAGGAGAGGAGCTCTGGGGTCTCCCCTCCTCGCTGACCCCTCGCAGCCATTCCTTGGGCTCCTGGGAGGGATTTTGGTTTAATAAACCACCCCTTGGGCTCATCCCCCTCTTTCCTCAGCCCAGAGCTTATCCCTTGGAGTCACACTAGCAAGCTGGGGTCACTTGGCCAGGTGGAGACCTCTCCCCCACTGGTCATCAACACCAGGGCATGAGTTCACTGCACTTTTGTCACCTGTGGGCAAACTTTGATATCAGAATGGGGCCTGGGGTAGCTTCCCCAGCCAAGGATGGGCGCAGAGGCTCCCATGTGGGGTGTAAATCCAGCCTAAGCTGGTCTAAATGTCCTCCTGAAAGCCTGAACCCAGCCCAGCCAGGAGGTTTTCTGCCAGCTCCAAGGGTGGTAACGAGCTGCTGGGTTTGGGTTTGTGCCCTGCTTGGGGATCCCAGCGTTGGGATGCCACAGCTTGTAAGCAGGCCTGGGTTTAGGGCACGAGCAGGTGGTGGATGATGAGTAAAATCCCACCAAGGGGTGGCTATGGTGACAACTTGAGTGACCCCAGGCTGGGCACTGGGGTGTAGCAGGTTGCAGCAGGAGCTGGGGATGCTGAACCGTGCTGGGCACCACTGAAAGTAAAAGAACAACCCAGTTTGTGCCCACATCCTTGGTGCAGGAGGAAGCAGAAGGAGCAAACAAGCAGGAGAGGTGGCTTGGAGAGATCTCCTTGTGCTTGACCTGGCTCAGCACCAGCCCTGTTCCCTCCCCCCTGGCCGCTAAGCTGCTGGGTTTGTGCCAGCATCTCTGCCCGGGCTCCCTTGGCACCGTTCGCGTGACCGTCACGTGCGGCAGGAGGGTGAGCAGGCAGTGCCAGCCTGCCCTGTGCCCACAGCAGCCCCTGCACGGCCACCCTGCCTGCTGCTGGCCTGGACGGGGAGGGGACACCGGAGTGCAGCCACGGGGTGGATGCTGGAGGGGACAGCAGAGTGCAGCCACGGGGTGGAAGGTGAAGGAGACAGCAGAGTGCAGGCAGAGAGTGGATGGTGAAGGAGACAGCAGAGTGCAGCCACAGGGTGGATGGTGAAGGAGACAGCAGAGTGCAGCCACGGGGTGGATGCTGGAGGGGACAGCAGAGGGCAGGCAGAGAGTGGATGGTGAAGGAGACAGCAGAGTGCAGGCAGAGGGTGGATGCTGGAGGAGACAGCAAAGTACAGCCACAGGGTGGATGGTGAAGGAGATAGCAGAGTGCAGGCAGAGGGTGGATGCTGGAGGAGACAGCAGAGTACAGCCACAGGGTGGATGGTGAAGGAGACAGCAGAGTGCAGGCAGAGGGTGGATGCTGGAGGAGACAGCAGAGTGCAGCCACAGGGTGGATGGTGAAGGAGGCACCGGAGTGGAACCAGAGTGGACGGTAGAAGAGACAGCAGAGTGCAGCCTCCTCCTGGCACTGACCCAGGGATGCCATCGCTGCAGCCAGGAGCCCCTCAGCGTGGCGTGGCCTAAACCAGCCCTGGGATCATCTCCTCAGCCTTTGTCTCCTCTTCTTTGCCCTGACAGACAGCAGCAGGCTGCTGGGCAGCCAGCGGCCAGGCTACGGGACCCTGCAGCCGGACGCCGACAAGCCCCACATGGTAGGTCCAAGGGGCTCCACCCTGGGCAGGAGGGTTGGCACAAAACCCCCACACCTCCTGTCCAGCACCAGCATGGTCTGGTGGCTTTCCAGCCCCAGAGCCATTTGGGTGTCACCTGTGTGGTGATAAATGGCATCAGGGCTTGCAGCAGTTGAGGGTGCAGGTGTGGGATGATCTTGCATTTGGTCTGTGTGGAGCAGAAGCCTCCCAGTAAAGGTGAGCTGCTCTCTTCCAGGAGGTCACAGGCTACCAGACCAAGCCGTGGAGAGTGGCCCTGTGCCACACCTGCTCTGTGCTGACAGCAGGGCTGCTCCTTGTCCTCTTCCACTGGAAGCCAAGCCTGGAGGTGCAGGCGAAGTGCAAGCCCTGTGCCCTTGGCCAGGCCGATTGGGTCATCATCAGAGTAAGGCTCTGGGGAGGTCCAAAAGGACCCAGGGATGTGGGGTTGGGCTGTGCCAGTGCCTTCCCAGTAGAGCCTTGGGCATGATCATTGCTGCTTGTCACCATCCCCCTCCCTAACTGTGTGTGACATCTCCATTCATAGGCTCACAGAGCTGTTATGGGTGGAAAAGAGCTTTGAGGTCACCAAACCATGGTCCTCAGCACCACATCGGCCTTCCAGTGGCTGAAGTGGGATCCAGNGGGTGCTTCTGTGCTCCACAACCTCCCTGTAGATGTTCAGGACCAGGCTGGATGAGTCCTTGAGCAACCTGTTCTAGTGGGAGATGTCCCTGCCCATGGCAGGGGGTTGGAACTGGCTGAGCTTTGAGGTCCTTTCCAACCTATAAACCATTCTACGATCTCCAGGGCTTTGAAACCCCTCCAAGGGATGGAGACTCCATCCTGGGCAACCTGGGTCAGGCCTTGACAACTCTCAGGGGGAAGAAATAGTTCCTCATGGCCAAGCTAAACCTCCCCTGGGACAACTTGAGGCCATTTCCTCTTGGTCCTGTCACTTTGTTCCTTGGCATCAACCCTACCTCATTCCAGCCTCCTGTCAGGGAGTTACAGGGAATCAGAAGGTCTCCCCTCAGCCTTCTTTTGTCTCATGAGCAATGTGCTGACCCAGAGCCAAGTGATGCCTGGAGTAAAAGTGACTGCAGGAAGAGCTTGAATCCAGGGGGAAATTGATTAGAGGAAGAAATTGATCAGAGGAAGAAATTGATCAGAGGAAGAAATTGATCAGAGGAAGAAAATGATTAGAGGAAGAAATTGATTAGAAGAAGAAATTCATTAGAGGAAGAAAATGATTGGAGGAAGAAAATGATCAGGGGAAGAAAATGATCAGGGGAAGAAATTGATCAGAGGAAGAAATTGATCAGAGGAAGAAAATGATCAGAGGAAGAAAATGATCAGAGGAAGAAAATGATTAGGGAAAGAAAATGATTAGAGGAAGAAATTGATTAGAGGAAGAAAATGATCAGGGGAAGAAAATGATCAGAGGAAGAAATTGATTAGGGGAAGAAATTGATTAGAGGAAGAAATTGATCAGGGGAAGAAAATGATCAGAGGAAGAAATTGATTAGGGGAAGAAAATGATTAGAGGAAGAAATTGATTAGAGGAAGAAAATGATTAGAGGAAGAAATTGATTAGAAGAAGAAATTCATTAGAGGAAGAAAATGATTGGAGGAAGAAAATGATCAGGGGAAGAAAATGATCAGGGGAAGAAATTGATCAGAGGAAGAAAATTATTAGAGGAAGAAATTGATTAGGGTAAGAAAAAGAGGAAGAGGAAGAAATTGATTAGGGGAAGAAATTGATTAGAGGAAGAAATTGATCAGGGGAAGAAATTGATTAGAGGAAGAAATTGATTAGGGGAAGAAATTGATTAGAGGAAGAAAAAGAGGAAGAAATTGATTAGGGGAAGAAAATGATTAGAGGAAGAAAATTATTAATGGAAGAAAATGATCAGGGGAAGAAAATGATCAGGGGAAGAAATTGATTAGAGGAAGAAATTGATCAGGGGAAGAAATTGATTAGAGGAAGAAAATTATTAGAGGAAGAAATTGATTAGGGGAAGAAATTGATTAGGGGAAGAAATTGATTAGGGGAAGAAATTGATTAGAGGAAGAAAAAGAGGAAGAAATTGATTAGGGGAAGAAAATGATTAGAGGAAGAAAATTATTAATGGAAGAAAATGATCAGGGGAAGAAAATGATCAGGGGAAGAAATTGATTAGAGGAAGAAATTGATCAGGGGAAGAAATTGATTAGAGGAAGAAAAAGAGGAAGAAATTGATTAGGGGAAGAAAATGATCAGAGGAAGAAATTGATCAGAGGAAGAATTTGAGTCCAGGATGAATTTTGCCCTTTCCCTTTCCAGCCTTTCATTTCTCTGTTGTCCCCAAAACCCAACTCTGGGTGGCCAGGGACTCCCTGCCTGCCTGGCACTCTTGTCCCCGTTGGAAGGAGCAGGGGGGACGAGCAGGGATGTCCCCACTGCCCTCTGCTCAGCCCTGTGCCCGCGTTGCAGGACCGCTTTGGGCAGTGCTTCACCAGCCGTGTGCGCACCGAGCCGCTGGGCGAGGCCAGGTGAGCTCCCCCCTCCCCATGCCCATCCTGCCCAGCCTTGGCTCTGCTTAGGGCTTTGAGGGAGGGCTGTTTCCAGGGCTGGAGGTGAGCGAGGGGACTGATCCTGGGGTTTCCACCCTGAGCAGCCTGGAGCATCACCCCGGGGCCAGGCTGGAGGAGCGGAGGAGCAGCATCGCCATGGGAGTGTCGGAAGCGGAGGGCAGCCTGGACACCATCCGGCTGCACCAGAAGGAGGAGGTGATCCTGGAAGCCCTTCGCATCACCTCCCTGGAGGTCCTTTCCTGCACAACCAAAGGGTCCCAAGCACATTTTAGTTGGGAGAAACCTTTATGATCATCCAGTCCAACTCTTAGCCCAGCACTGCCGGGGCACTGCCAAACCATGGCCCTCAGCACCACAGCTCCATGGCTCTGAGACCCCTGCAGGGATGGGCACTGCAGCACTGCCCTGGGCAGCCTGGGCCAGGCCTTGGCAACCCCCAAGAGAAAGAAATTGTTCCTCATGGCCAACCTAAACCTCCCCTGGGGAAACTTGAGGCCATCTGCTCTTGTCCTGTCACTTGTTCCTTGGCAGAAGAGACAAACCCCAGCTGGCTGCAGACTCCTTTCAGGGATCTGTAGAGAGCCAAAAGGTCTCCCCTCAGCCTCCTTTCCTCCAGACTCAACACCCCCAGCTCCCTCAGCTGCTCCTCCCCAGCCCTGTTCTCCAAACCTTTCTCCATCTTCCTTGCCCTTCTCTGGACCTGCTCCAGCTCCTCAGTGTCCTTCTTGGAGTGAGGAGCTCAAAACTCAACCCAGGACTCAAGGTGCAGCCTCATCAGTGCCCAGTCCAGGGGGACAATCCCTGCCCTGCTCCTGCTGCCCACACCATTGCTGATCCAGGCCAAGCTGCTGGTGCCCTTCTTGCCCACCTGGGCACACCCTGGCTCACCTTCAGCTGCAGCCAACCAACACCCCCAGGTCCTTTTGTCCTGGGCAGTTTGCAGCCACTCTGCCCCCAGCCTGGAGCCTTCCTGGGGTTGTTGTGACCCAAGTGCAGGACTCAGCCCTTGGCCTTGTTGAGCCTCATCCCATTGGCCTTGGCCCATGGGTGCAGCCTGGCCAGGTGCCCCTACAAAGCCTCCAACCCTCCAGATCAAGAGTCCCTCCCAACTGAGTGTCCCCTGCAGTGCCCAAAGTTGCCTCCATGCCCTGCTGCAGACCACTCATAGAGAAGTTGGATGGGCCTCACCTTCAACTGCTGACAACCAACACCCCAAAAGTCCTTTTTCCACTTGGCATCTCCCAACCACTGTATCCCCAAGCCTGAAGCATTGCAGGGGCTTCCCTTAGCTCCAGCTAAGCCCTCCCTTCCTATGCCCCCAACACCTTTCTCTTCTCCATCCCACCCTGCCCAGAAGAACACCCTGAGGTACTACCTGTTCGAGGGCATGCGCTACGTCTGGATGGAGCAGCGCCAGGCTTACTGCAAGGTCAGGTATGCCACTGCCCCAGCAGCACAGCAAACCTCTCTGCATCCACCTGCTGCTCTCCTTGGACCCCCCCCTCTCCCCCCAAACCCCCCTCCAAAATGATCCTCAGCCAGCTTGCAAGTCACATCACTGCGACGGAGTTCTGTGCTCCGAAGCCTTTGGAGGCTCTGGAAGCCTTTAGGGAGACACTGGCAGAGGTTGAGGGTGGTGAGACACTGGCACAGGTTGCCCAGGGAGGTTGTGGAGCACAGAAGCACCCAATGTGATCAAAGATCACATTGGGTGCTTCTGTGCTCCATAACCTCCCTGGAGGTGTTCAGGACCAGGATGGATGTGGCCTTGAGCAACCTGTTCTAGCAGGAGGTGTCCCTGCCTATGGCAGGGGGGGGTTGGAACTGGCTGAGCTTTGAGCTCTCTTCCAACTCAACCCATTTTGTGACTCCATGAGAGCATCCCCAGGGTGTAGGGTCAAGGAAGCTTCACTGCTTCTCCCCACACCTTGTTGAGCATAGAATCATAGAATCAAGCAAGTTGGAAGAGAGCTCCAAGCTCAGCCAGCCCAGCCTAGCACCCAGCCCTGCCCAACCAACCAGACCATGGCACTCAGTTGATGTTGAAAACCTCTCTGCATCCATCTGCTGCTCTCCTGGGCCCCCCCAGCCCTGTCAGAGATGATCCTGACCTAGCTGCAAGTCACATCACCGTGCTGGAGCTTTTCTCCACACCCCAAACCCTTTTGGGGAGTCACTGGAATCCTTTGGGGAGTCACTGGAATCCTTTGGGGAGACATTGGAACCTGTTGGAGAGAGACTGGCACAGGTTGCCCAGGGAGGCTGTAGCTGCCCCTTCCCTGGAGGTGTTCAAGGCCAGGCTGGGTGAGCCCTTGAGCAGCCTGGGCTGGTGAGAGGTGCCCCTGCCCATGGCATGGGGAATGGCACTGGGTGAGCCCTTGAGCAGCCTGGGCTGGTGAGAGGTGTCCCTGCCCATGGCATGGGGAATGGCACTGGGTGAGCCCTTGAGCAGCCGGGGCTGGTGAGAGGTGTCCCTGCCCATGGCATGGGGGTGGCACTGGGTGAGCCCTTGAGCAGCCTGGGCTGGTGAGAGGTGTCCCTGCCCATGGCATGGGGGATGGCACTGGGTGAGCCCTTTAGCAGCCTGCACTGGATGACCTCCAACGTCCCTTCCAACCTGATCCATTCTGTGACTCCAGGAGCCCATCCCTGGGCTGTTGGGGCAGGGAGGGCTCTCAGCCTCTCCCCCCAGCCCCTTGCTGCTGTGCCTGGTCTGTGTGGGCAGAGGGAGCTGTGTGAAGCAGTTTGGCTCTGGCTGCTCCTCGGCACGGTGCCGCTGGCAGCTCTCCAAACGCTGTGTGCTGGTTTGGGTGTTCCCTGCCCCCCCTCCCCCCCTTAAGGAAATCACCCAGAGCAGGCTCAGCTGAGCTGGAAATGAAGTGGAGCTTTGTGTTGACAGCTTAGCACAAGACACCAGCAGAGAGTTGCAATCCACACAGCCAGAGACAGACATAGACAAGGTAAAGGTAATACAGAGCCACAGCAGCCCTCCCAGAAAGCAGAGTCCCCAGCAGGGGCTCCCAACCACCCTTCCACCTTCTCCCACCCCTCTGCCTTACCCCAGCCTTTGCCTTATGTTCAAGGTGAGTTTGGAGAGTCAGCCAGGGGGGTTAGGAAGCAGAGGGATAAGTCAGGCAGCAAGTTAGGTTAGAGGGAGAAGTTCCTGCAGCCCCAGGGCCAGAGACTCTGTATCTGTGTTTGTGTTCTTGTTCTTACCCATCTCAGCAAGCCTCTGAGTGCAGCAGACATCACCTTTGGTTCCTTTCCACAGCCTATAGCCTAATTCCTCTCACCAAAATGTTCCAGCTAGGCTCAAACTAGCAGACTGTGCCCTCTTTGTTCCTGCTCCTTGGCACCCGCCGGCGGCGCCGGAGGCTGAGGAACAGGCTGCTCTCCCTGTCCCAAAGGGCTTGTTTGTGTCCCCAAGGACTTGGCCATGGTGCTCCTTCCTCTGGGCCAGCCTCCTGCTGACTTTCACTCTCCTTCTCCTGGGTTATTTTCTTCCCCCTGCTGCTTTCCAGCGCCTTGGATGAAGGTTGGACCTGCGCAGATCTCCATCTCTCCCAGGCTGGGCTTGACCAGCAAGATCACAACACCAGGTAGGGATCTCTCAGCTTCCTGGGACACCTGTGGAGGACAGAGGAGGCTTTTCCAGGAGCTGGAAAATCCTGGAGCCTGAGGTTATTCTTGTGTTCAGACCTCAGAACCGAGGGCAGCCAGGTGGGGTGGATGGGCTTGGCTGGGCTTCTCCACATCAGCAGGCTGCATGGAGGTCTAGACCTCATGCAGGTTGCTCAGGTTGGACACAGCTTTCCCCTAGCAGGGGTTTGCTTTCCTCTCTCCTTTGCAGAAGGAAGATCTATGGCCCAAACCTCATCGAGGTGCCAGTCAAGTCCTACGCCAGGCTGTTGGTGGAGGAGGTGAGCATCTGCAGGCTTCAGCGAGGCACTTGGCCCGGGGCATCTCCTGCCTCTGCTCCCTGTCCCTCACTGCAGTGCTGTCTGAGCCCTTCCTCACTGCAGTGCTCTGTGAGCCCTCCCTCACTGCAGTGCTCTGTGAGCCCTCCCTCACTGCAGTGCTCTGTGAGCCCTCCCTCACTGCAGTGCTCTGTGAGCCCTTCCTCACTGCAGTGCTCTGTGAGCCCTCCCTCACTGCAGTGCTGTGTGAGCCCTTCCTCACTGCAGTGCTGTGTGAGCCCTTCCTCACTGCAGTGCTGTCTGAGCCCTCCCTCACTGCAGTGCTGTGTGAGCCCTTCCTCACTGCAGTGCTGTCTGAGCCCTCCCTCACTGCACTGCTGTGTGAGCCCTCCCTCACTGCAGTGCTGTGTGAGCCCTCCCTCACTGCCAGTGCTATCTGAGCTCTTCCTCTCCGGGAGGGAGGAGAAGCCTTTAGAATAGGCAGTTTGAGCAGGGAAGGTGCAGCTGGTCCCTGCCCTGCCCCTGAGCTCAGGCAGGAGGTGCTCTGGCAGGAGGTGCTCGGGCAGGAGGTGCTCAGGCAGGAGGTGCTCTGGCAGGAGGTGCTCGGGCAGGAGGTGCTGGGGCAGGAGGTGCTGGGGCAGGAGATGCTCAGGCAGGAGGTGCTCAGGCTGGAGGTGCTCTGGCAGGAGGTGCTCTGGCTGGAGGTGCTCTGGCAGGAGGTGCTCAGGCAGGAGGTGCTCTGGCTGGAGGTGCTCTGGCTGGAGGTGCTCTGGCAGGAGGTGCTCTGGCAGGAGGTGCTCTGGCTGGAGGTGCTCTGGCAGGAGGTGCTCAGGCAGGAGGTGCTCTGGCAGGAGGTGCTCTGGCAGGAGGTGCTCTGGCAGGAGGTGCTCTGGCAGGAGGTGCTCAGGCAGGAGGTGCTCAGGCAGGAGGTGCTCTGGCAGGAGGTGCTCTGGCAGGAGGTGCTCAGGCAGGAGGTGCTCTGGCAGGAGGTGCTCTGGCAGGAGGTGCTCAGGCAGGAGGTGCTCTGGCAGGAGGTGCTCTGGCAGGAGGTGCTCTGGCAGGAGGTGCTCAGGCAGGAGGTGCTCTGGCAGGAGGTGCTCTGGCAGGAGGTGCTCTGGCAGGAGGTGCTCAGGCAGGAGGTGCTCTGGCAGGAGGTGCTCTGGCAGGAGGTGCTCAGGCAGGAGGTGCTCAGGCAGGAGGTGCTCTGGCAGGAGGTGCTCAGGCAGGAGGTGCTCTGGCAGGAGGTGCTCTGGCAGGAGGTGCTCAGGCAGGAGGTGCTCTGGCAGGAGGTGCTCAGGCAGGAGGTGCTCTGGCAGGAGGTGCTCAGGCAGGAGGTGCTCTGGCAGGAGGTGCTCAGGCAGGAGGTGCTCTGGCAGGAGGTGCTCAGGCAGGAGGTGCTCTGGCAGGAGGTGCTCAGGCAGGAGGTGCTCTGGCAGGAGGTGCTCAGGCAGGAGGTGCTCTGGCAGGAGGTGCTCAGGCAGGAGGTGCTCTGGCAGGAGGTGCTCAGGCAGGAGGTGCTCTGGCAGGAGGTGCTCAGGCAGGAGGTGCTCTGGCAGGAGGTGCTCTGGCAGGAGGTGCTCAGGCAGGAGGTGCTCTGGCAGGAGGTGCTCAGGCAGGAGGTGCTCTGGCAGGAGGTGCTCTGGCAGGAGGTGCTCAGGCAGGAGGTGCTCTGGCAGGAGGTGCTCAGGCAGGAGGTGCTCTGGCAGGAGGTGCTCTGGCAGGAGGTGCTCGGGCAGGAGGTGCTCTGGCAGGAGGTGCTCGGGCAGGAGGTGCTCGGGCAGGAGGTGCTGGGGCAGGAGGTGCTCAGGCAGGAGGTGCTCTGGCTGGAGGTGCTCAGGCAGGAGGTGCTCAGGCTGGAGGTGCTCTGGCAGGAGGTGCTCTGGCAGGAGGTGCTCAGGCTGGAGGTGCTGGGGCAGGAGGTGCTCAGGCAGGAGGTGCTCTGGCAGGAGGTGCTCTGCTGGAGGTGTCCCTGCTGACTGCAGGGCGGATGGGAAGGTGACCTTTGAGGCTCTCTTCCAACCTGATGCTTTCTGTCAGTCTCCAGAGGTGGCTGAGCTCCCTCAGGACCTTAGCAAAGCTGAGGGGGGACAGAAGGCTGCTTCATCCCCAGGGCAGGGCCAGCTTCTCCTCTCCATCAGCAGCCCAGAGGTGTCAGGATGGGGGGGAGAAGCTCTCTCCTACCCCAACCTGCTCTCCTCCTTTGTTCCTTTCCAGGTCCTCAATCCCTTCTACATCTTCCAAGTGCTCAGCATGGTGCTGTGGGTCTGTGATGCTTATTACTACTACGCTGCCTGCATCTTCTTCATCTCCACCATCTCCTTAGGGCTGTCCCTCTACGAGACCAGGAAGGTTGGTGGTGGCCTCATGAGGACCAAGCAGCTCTGGTGGAGCATTTCCTGATCCACTTTGAGCTCTGTGCTGATGTTGATGCTCCCTCTGAGCCCAGCTGGGTGAGGGCAAGCCATACTGCAAGGGCAGGGCAGGCTTCCTCCTCCTTTGTCCACGGTCCTGAGCCCTTGAGACCTGTCTTAAAGATGCTTTTCAGTGGTCTCTGGGTGGCTGCTAACTGCTCCCTGCCTTGCAGCAATCCAGCACACTGCAGAAGATGGCCAAGATGTCAGTGGGTGTCCGAGTGCATCGGCCCAGGGGAGGTGAGTGTGGTGCCTGCACTGAGAGAGGGGGGCACAGAATCAAGGAATGGGTTGGAAGAGACTTCTAAGGTCATTGAGTCCAGCCCTGAGCCCCTGCACTGCCAAGGCACTGCCAAACCATGGCCCTCAGCACCACAGCAACATGGCTCTGAAACCCCTTCAGGGATGGGCACTGCAGCACTGCCCTGGGCAGCCTGGGCCAGGCCTTGGCAACCCCCAAGGGGAAGAAATTGTTCCTCATGGCCAACCTGAACCTCCTCTGGGGAAACTTGAGGCCATCTGCTCTTGTCCTGCCACTTGTTCCTTGGGAGGAGACCAACCCCAGCTGGCTCCAGCCTCCTCTCAGGGAGCTGCAGAGAGCCAGAAGGTCTCCCCTCAGCCCCTTTCCTCCAGGCTGCACACCCCCAGCTCCCTCAGCTGCTCCTCCCCAGCCCTGTTCTCCAAACCTTTCTCCATCTTCCTTGCCCTTCTCTGGACCTGCTCCAGCTCCTCAAAGTCCTGTTTTGAATGAGGGCCCAGAACTGAACCCAGGATTCAAGGTTTGGCCTCACAAGTCCAGAGGGACAATCCCTGCCCTATTCCTGCTGCCCACACCATTGCTGATCCAGGCCAGGCTGCTGGTGCCCTTCTTGCCCACCTGGGCACACATTGGCTTATCTTCAGCTGCTCTCAGCCAACACCTCCAGGTCCTTTCCTGCTGGGCAGTTTGCAGCCACTCTGGAGTGTTCATGAGGTTGTTGTGACCCAAGTGCAGGACCTCATCCCTTTGGTCTCAACCCATGGCTGCAGCCTGGCCAGGTCCCTCTAAGCCTCCAAGCCTCCAGGAGGTCAAAAGTCCCTTCCAGCTTGGTGTCATCTGCAGACTGACTGAGAGTGCCTCAATGTCCTCATCCAGATCTGTGAGAGAGAGAGCAAAGAGCCCCCAGCACTGAGCCCTGGGCACAGCACTATAGAACCACAGAGTCATAGAATCAGGCAGGTTGGCAGAGAGCTCCAAGCTCAGCCAGCCCAACCTAGCACCCAGCCCTGCCCAACCAACCAGACCATGGCACTCAGTGCCCCAGCCAGGCTTGGCTTCAACACCTCCAGGCACAGCCACTCCACCACCTCCCTGGGCAGCCCATTCCAATGCCAATCACTCTCTCTGACAACAACTTCCTCCTAACATCCAGCCTCAACCTGCCCTGCCACAGCTTGAGGCTGTGTCCCCTTCTTCTGTCCCTGGCTGCCTGGCAGCAGAGCCCAACCCCAGCTGGCTACAGCCTCCCTGCAGGCAGCTGCAGACAGCAATGAGCTCTGCCCTGAGCCTCCTCTTCTGCAGGCTGCACACCCCCAGCCTGCCCTGGCACAGCTTGAGACTATGTCCCCCACTTGTGACCAGCCACCAGCTGGAGTCAGCTCCATTCCCCAGCCCTCTTTTGGCCTCACCATCAGGCAGGTTTCCAGCCAGCCCAGCAGCCAGCCAGGAGCTGCCAGTTTCTGCAGGAGAAGGGTTCCTGCTGTGGCACTGTTGGGGTTGGTGCTGGGCACGAGGCTGAGCATGAGTGTTTGTTTTGCAGAGGAGGTGGTGGTGAGCTCTGTGGACCTGGTGCCAGGGGACTGCATCAGCCTGCCCACAGACGGCTCCCTGGTGCCCTGCGACGCCGCACTGCTGACCGGGGAGTGCATGGTCAACGAGAGCATGCTGACAGGTGAGAGCTGGCACAGGGGACAGCTGGCACAGGGGAGAGATGGTGACAGGGGAGAGATGGTGACAGGAGAGAGCCAGGACAAGGGAGAGATGGAGACAGGAGAGAGCTGGGACAAGGGAGAGATGAGGACAGAAGAGAGCTGGGACAAGGGAGAGCTGTGACAGGAGAGAGATGGGGACAGGGGAGAGCTGGGACAGGAGAGAGCTGGGACAGGGGAGAGAGGGGGACAGGGGAGAGCGGGGACAGGGGAGAGCTGGGACAGGAGAGAGCTGGGACAGGGGAGAGATGGGGACAGGGGAGAGCTGGGACAGGGGAGAGCTGGTGACAGGGGAGAGCTGGGACAGGAGAGAGCTGGCACAGGGGAGAGCTGGCACAGGGGAGAGATGGCACAGGGGAGAGCTGGCACAGGGAAGAGCTGGCACAGTGGAGAGCTGGCACAGGGGAGAGATGGTGACAGGGGAGAGATGGTGACAGGAGAGAGCCGGGACAAGGGAGAGCTGAGACAGGAGAGAGTTAGGACAGAGGAGAGATGGTGACAGGGGAGAGCTGTGACAGGAGAGAGATGGTGACAGGAGAGAGCTGGGGCAGGGGAGAAGGCTTCCAGGAGACCTTGGAGTGGCCTTCCAGGATCTGAAGGGGGCTCCAGGAGGGCTGGGGAGGGACTATTGACAAGGTCTGGGCATGCCAGGAGGAGGAGGAGGAATGGGTTTGAAGTGGCAGAGGGGAGATGGAAACTGGATGTGAGGAAGAAGTTGTTTGCAGGGAGGGTGGTGAGACACTGGCAGAGGTTGAGGGTGGTGAGACACTGGCAGAGGTTGCCCAGGGAGGTTGTGGAGCACAGAAGCACCCAATGTGATCTTTGATCACACAACCTCCCTGGAGGTGTTCAGGACCAGGTTGGATGAGGCATTGAGTGACCTGTTCTAGTGGGAGATGTCCCAGCCTATGGCAGGGGGTTTGGGGCTGGATGATCCTTGAGGTCCCTTCCAACCCTGGTCCTGTTGGCCACACCATTGCTGCTGCAAGCCAGGCTGCTGGTGGCCTTCTTTGCCACCTGAGCACACTGATGCAGTCCCAGAGCCTTCTCTGCTGGGCACCTTCCAGCCACTCTGCCCCACTCTGCGTTCATGGAGTTGTGACCCAAGGGCAGGACTCAGCCCTTGGCCTTGTTGAAGCTCATCCCATTGGCTCAGGCCATGGATGCAGCCTGGCCAGGGTCAGTTGTCATTGTGGGATTCTGTCTCCAGAGGTCCCTTCCAATCCTCACTGTGCTGTGAGTTGGGGGAGAGAGAACAAACCCTGTGAGGAGAGGCTGAGGGAGCTGGGGGTGTGCAGCCTGCAGAAGAGGAGGCTCAGGGCAGAGCTCATTGCTGTCTGCAGCTGCCTGCAGGGAGGCTGTAGCCAGCTGGGGTTGGGCTCTGCTGCCAGGCAGCCAGCACCAGAAGAAGGGGACCCAGGCTGAAGCTGTGGCAGGGCAGGTTGAGGCTGGATGTTAGGAGGAAGTTGTTGGCAGAGAGAGTGATTGGCATTGGAATGGGCTGCCCAGGGAGGTGGTGGAGTCTCTGTGGCTGGAGGTGTTGGAGCCAAGCCTGGCTGGGGCACTGAGTGCCATGGTCTGGTTGGTTGGGCAGGGCTGGGTGCTAGGTTGGGCTGGCTGAGCTTGGAGCTCTCTGCCAACCTGCCTGGTTCTGATTCTGTGGCTCTGTATCTCACTGGCCCTTCCCCCAAGGCTGGTTGGATCCTGACCCACTCCCTCCTAAGGTAATAATCCTCTCTCCCTGATGTTCCTCACTGCAGGGGAGAGTGTGCCAGTGATGAAGACTCCTCTCCCTGCTGGCAGCCAGGCAGCCAGCTCCATCTACTCCCCTGAGGAGCACAAGAGGCACACTCTGTTCTGTGGCACTCAGGTCATCCAGGCCAAGGCCTACGTGGGAGGAGAAGTGCTGGCCGTGGTGACCCGCACGGGTAATGGATTGAGGTCCCCTGCCTGCAGGTGCCAGGTTGGGTGGCATCTTCAGCATCCTGGGCTAGTGGGAAGTGTCCCTGCCTGTGGCAGGGGGCTTGAACCTGGATGATCTTCAAGGTCCTTGCAGGTGCCAGGTTGGATGGCACCTTCAGCATCCTGGGCTAGTGGGAAGTGTCCCTGCCTGTGGCAGGGGGCTTGAACCTGGATGATCTTCAAGGTCCTTGCAGGTGCCAGGTTGGATTGCACCTTCAGCAGCCTGGGCTAGTGGAAAGTGTCCTTGCCTGTGGCAGGGAGCTTGGACCTGGATGATCTTCAAGGTCCCTTCCAATTGAAGCCATTGTAGGATGCTGTGAGGGGAAGGGCTGGGGTTGAGCTATGTCTTTGCTCATCTTCTCCTCTGCCCTAGGATTTTGCACTGCCAAAGGGGATCTCATCAGCTCCATCCTCTACCCCAAGCCTGTCAGCTTCAAGTTCTACAAGGATGCAGTGAAGTTTGTCCTGTTTCTGGCTGTCTTGGGTAGGTCTGAGCGGGGAGGCACCGCCAGGAGCTGCCAACCTCCTCCTCAGGGGCTGCACCCATCCCTCACCTGCTTTGCCTTCTAACCAAGCCCCTTCTGCCTCCTGCACAGCTTTCATTGGCACTCTCTACAGCATCCTTGTCTTGGTCAGGAATCAGGTAAGAGAGAAGCCTCAGCAGCAGCTGCAGAGCCCTCGAGCACAGGCTGGCACCGCCACCCACAGCCCATGCGGGCAGAGATGATCAGGGCAGGCAGGATGCCCTCCCTGCTCCCTCCTCACCTTCCAGGTCCCCGTGGGGCAAATCATCATCCGTGCTCTCGACCTCATCACAGTCATAGTGCCCCCAGCTCTGCCAGCTGCCATGACAGTGGGCACCATCTATGCCCAGAACAGGCTGAAGAAGCAGGGCATCTTCTGCATCAGCCCTCCCCGCATCAACCTCTGCGGCAAGGTCCACCTGGTTTGCTTCGACAAGGTGGGTGCTGGGCAGCACCTGGGCATGGGGAGACACCAGAGCAGGTTGCCCTGCCCAGGGAGGCTGTGGATGTCCCTGGTGCCAATTGTGCCAAACTAATCATAGGATCACAGAATCAGGCAGGTTGGAAGAGAGCTCCAAGCTCAGCCAGCCCAACCTAGCACCCAGCCCTGCCCAACCAACCAGACCATGGCACTCAGTGCCCCAGCCAGGCTTGGCTTCAACACCTCCAGCCACACAGACTCCACCACCTCCCTGGGCAGCCCATTCCAATGCCAATCACTCTCTCTGACAACAACTTCCTCCTAACATCCAGCCTAGACCTGCCCTGCCACAGCTTCAG
>WAAF01007255.1:26626-108621 GCA_013400475.1 Tricholaema leucomelas | reverse complement strand
TTTTTTAACCCTATAGCCTCGACCTGGGACAGTTACAGAACCCCAGATTCTGACCTCTGAAGATCATCCAGTCCAACAACCCTGCTAAAGCAGGGACACCCACAGCAGCTTGCCCAGGATCACAATGCCCAGCTGGGATTGGGAGCTCTCCAGAGAAGGAGACTCCCCAGCCTCTCTAGGCAGCCTGCTCCAGGGCTCCAGCACCCTCACAGAAAAGAGGTTTCTCTTCCTGTTCCAGCCTCACCATGTCTGATGTCACTGATAGGCAGGCACTGACCCTGGGCAGTCTGTGGTTGTGGAGAACGCAGTGAGATAACTTCCTTACTCAGCAGCAGCTCATCTTCTGTTGGCAAGGGAGGATTTCAAGTCTTCTGAGTTGCTCAAGTAGAGGCATAAGTTCCTGCAGCAGGATTCTTCTGGAGATAAGGCAGAAGCTGCAGGCAGAGGCTTGCAGGACTCCCCAGCCATTTATTCCCCACTGACCTGTGCAGAACTGAAGAGATTTATGGGAAAGGCAAAGCTTGCAAGAAACAAAAAGACTCAATTAGATTCTCCTCTTCAAATTCATTATGGAGATGAAAACATGAGTGTACAGGACAACCAGGGGTGCACACAGAGAGGTGATTTATGCCCAGGCTGGAGCAGCAAGTGCCTGAGGAACAACAGAGATCCATAATGGGTGAGTGATCTTCAGGAGGGTTCTCCAATAAGTCAGATAAGAGGCAGCAGAAATGTCTGCAGCAGGCAGGGAGATTTATCTTAACCAATTTGCTTTGTGCACTGCTCATACCCCACCACCATTGCGCCCTCTAAAGCTGGCTGTGTCTGAACAAAGTTGAGGCAAACAAGGGTTTAACTCCTGCCTAAAGCTTGTGCTGAGGCACAAGGAAGTTGCCCATGCTCCAGCGATGTGCCCTCACGGCCAAGAAGGACAATGGTCTCCTAGGGTGCATGAAGAAGAGTGTGGCCAGCAGGTCAAGGGAGACTCTCTTTGCCCCCTACTCTGCCCTAGGGAGGCCACAGCTGGAGTCTTGGGTGCAGTTCTGGGCTCCCCAGTTCAAGAGAGAAGGAGAACTACTGGAGAGAGTCCAGTAGAGACTGCAAAGGTGGTGAGGGGCCTGGAGCATGTCTGTGAGGAGGAAAGGCTGAGAGCCCTGGGGCTGTTAAGCCTGCAGAATTGCAGCCTGAGAGATCATCTGCTCAATGCTCAGCAAGAGGTTAAAGACCTGTGAGGGGCAGGAGGATGAGGCCAGACTCATTTCAGTGGTGTTCAGTGACAGGACAAGGGGCAGTGGGCACAAATGAGAACCCAGGAGGTTCCATCTAAAAAGAGGAAGAAACTCTTTTGGTATGGGGGTGCTCGAACCCTTGGTCAGGCTGCACAGAGAGGTTGTGGAGTCTCCTTCCCTGGAGAGGTTCCAAACCTTCCTAGATGTTGTGATCCTGGTCAAGCTGCTGCAGCAGTGCTTGTCAGCAACACACTTGGAGGTGTGACTGAAGCAACACAGGTAGAACAATGCCAGGTCCCTGTCTCCCTCACCCAGCTCCTTTGTGCGTCAGCCCTCACTAAAGCCAAACACTTTCTTTTCCAAATGCCTGCCTGAGAGGTGCCTCCAGACCTCACCTAGAGAGGAAAGCACATATGGGTGAGCTATGTGACCAGGATTCATTCTGACTGCTCCTGATCAAGCTCATGAGTGAATATTTTGCGGTATCTCAGATAGGTTTGTGCACAGGATAAATACCAAGGAACTCAGATTTCCTTCCCAATGGCCTCCACGGAGTGAGATGCTAAATTTAGTGACTAAATTATTCATGTTGTGATATTCTCTTGATCTTAATCTTTGACTCTTTTATGCCAGGCAGCAGAACACAAACATTTCTCAAGGCTGCTGTCTCCTGCAGACAGAAAATGTGCCTTCAGAGGCAGCCTAGGCCAGGAAAACAGCAAGGCTATGAGGTGAGACCCCAAAGGTACCTACCCATGGTGGAGCTGGATTCTCCCTCCACACACAGAGGCTCAAGGCTGCTGTTTGTAACAGAAGAGTTGGGGGTCCCAAGCCACTTCTGGGTCTCAAATCCCTTAAGAAGCCTCAGGAGGTTTTTTCTTTGACTTTCCTGGCATTAGCTTTGACCCCATAGGTCTGACATAACACATGAATGTGCTTCAAGGTCCACAGAGGAGTTACTGTTTGGCCTGGAGAAGAGGAGGCTCAGGGGAGACCTTATTGCTGTCTACAACTACCTGAGGGGTGGTTGTAGCCAGGAGGAGGTTGCTCTCTTCTCTCAGGCAGCCAGCACCAGAACGAGAGGACACAGCCTCAAGCTGTGCCAGGGGAAATTTAGGCTTGAGGTGAGGAGAAAGTTCTTCACTGAGAGAGTCATTGGACACTGGAATGGGCTGCCCAGGGAGGTGGTGGAGTCGCTGTCCCTGGAGCTGTTCAAGGCAGGATTGGACGTGGCACTTGGTGCCATGGTCTAGCCTTGAGCTCTGTGGTAACGAGTTGGACTTGATGATCTGTGAGGTCTCTTCCAACCTTGGTGATACTGTGAGACTGTGATTGTGGTGTGGCTGCCCCAAGTTCCTGCACAAACACATCTATACGTCCTGTGCCCAGGCCAGGGGTGAAACCCTCATTCCTGGAGAGGCTCAAAGCTGTGTAGATGTAGCCACTTGGCAACACTGGGTTAGCTACTGGGCTTCATGATCTTCAAGGTGTCTCTTCCAACCGAAGTGATTCTGTGATTCTATGAAATGGCCTCCAGCACATTCTGGAGTCAGGTTTGGCAGAAAGGCTGGAGGATTTTCTCCTTTCTGTGTCTAACCTCACAATCCACATTAACCTTGCATCCAGCTGTCGTTATGGAGAGGTCTGGGAGCTGCTGAATATTTGTTTTGTGGTGTCCCCACCATCACCTTCCACCTGCTGGAGAGCCAGAAGCCCCCCACAGCTGGAGTGGTGGGACTGGGTGGCAAATGGCTGAGAGCAGCTCTGAGGAGAAGGACCTGGGAGTCTGGGGTGATGAAGAGCTCAACATGAGCTGGCAGTGTGAGAGTGTGAGTGCAGCCCAGACAGCAACCCTGTGCTGGGCTGCACCAAGAGCAGTGTGGGCAGCAGGGCAAGGGAGGGAATTCTCCCCATTTATTCTGCTCTCCTGAGACCCCACCTGGAGTACTGTGTGCAGTTCTGGAGCCCCCAGCACAAGAAGGACATGGAACTGTTGGAGCCAGTCCAGAGGAGGCCACCAAGATGGTCAGAGGGCTGCAGCAGCTCTGCTATGAGGACAGGCTGCAAGAGTTGGGGTTCTGCAGCCTGGAGAAGAGAAGGCTTCGAGGAGACCTTGGAGTGGCCTTCCAGTTTCTGAAGGGGGCTCCAGGAGGGCTGGAGAGGGACTATTGACAAGGTCTTGTAATGACAGGATGCGGAGGAATGGGTTTAAACTGGCAGAGGGGAGATTCAAAATGGATGTTAGGAAGAAGTTCTTTGCAGTAAGAGTAGTGAGACACTGGCACAGGTTGCCCAGGGAGGTTGTGGATGCTCCCTCCCTGGAGGTGTTGAAGGCCAGGTTGGATGAGGCTTTGAGTGACCTTTTCTAGTGGGAGATGTCCCTTTTTATGACAGGGGTTTGGAATTAGATGATCTTTGAGGTAATTTCCAACCTAAGTGATTCTATGATTCTGTGACTGCATTCCATTTCCACTCCCCCATCTCCAATGTGTAGGAGTCAAACACCTGCAGCCAGCGGCTCTGGGCACTTCACCAGACGCATTGGGGCGCATCCCTCCAGCATTCAGCTGGTGCTGGGTCACCGACTCTGCTTTTCTGACAGGTAGAAGCTTCTATGGAGATCTGCATGGGGGTAAGGTTCATTTTATGCTGCACAGCCAGAATTTATGCTTTTAAATAGCAGACAACTCCATCTCAGCTCATCCTGCATCCTCTCACTACCCATCATCAGAGACCAAAGGTCTGGCTTCTCTCCTGACACCCTGCCGCTGTAACACAGCCAGCTTTGTTGGGTTGGGCTTGTCTGTTTGCTTATTTTTGTGCTAAAATGCTCTGAGGGAACACTGAGGAGCATCTGTACGCTGCAGTTTCGCTGTTATCTGCTGATTTAGGATGTGGCACAACTTTGCCAGCAATACGGAAATCATCTTGCGTTTGTTAAATTGAGGGTTTGGTTGTGTGAGTCAACAGATTTAATTTCTTGGGTAATAAACTGCTTTGGAGTGATTTCTGACTCATCCTTTTCTTCCTTTAAAAGATGTATGAGGATGATAGGAAGTCCATGCTGGCGGCAATCCTGCGCTGTGCCCGGAGGGACACCTGCTGCGCCACAATGTTTGCCCCAGACAGCTCCGTGTTGCTCATCCTCAGGGGTAAGTGGTATTTGCAGCCATGAGTCACCCTGCCCCATGGGGGGAGGTCTTTGCAAAATCAAGGCAGAAGAAACATGGAGATGGTTTGTTCACCCCTCACGTGGAGTCTGCTCAGTTTTTCCCGTGTCTTAAACTCACAGAATCTTTTTGGTTGGGTCGAGGCAATCCTGAGCACCAATATAGGCTGTGCAGGGACTGGCTTGAGAGGAGCCCTGAGGAGAGGGACTTGGGGGTCCTGGTGGATGAGAAGCTCAATCTGAGCTGTCCGTGTGCTCTTGCAGCTCAGAGAGCAACCAGAGCCTGGGCTGCAGCAAGAGAAGTGAGGGCAGCAGGGTGAGGAAAGTGATCCTTCCACTCTGCTCCACACTGGTGAGACCCCACCTGGAGTACTGCATCCTTTTCTCCAGACTGAACAACCCCAGGTCTCTCAGCTGCTCCTCACCAGCTCTGTTCTCCAGACCCTTCACTATCTTCACTGGCCTTGAGCAGCCTGCTCTGGTGGGAGGTGTCCCTGCCTATGGCGGGGGGTTGGAGCTGGATGATCCTTGAGGTCCCTTCCAACCTAAACCATTCTATGATTCTGTGATTCTATGATTCACTGCCTTTCTCTGCACATGCTCCAGCCCCTCAATATCTTTCTTGGAGTAAGAGCCTAAAACTGAACCCAGAACTCCAGGTGCAGCCTCACCAGTGCCCAGTAGAGAGGCACCATCACTTCCTCTGTCCTGGCCACACTCTTGCTGATCCAGGCCAGGATTCTGGTGGCTGGCTGACCATGTGAGCACACTGGTGGTTCATATTTAGCTGGCTGTCCAGCAGATACTGAATGCCCAGGGGAGTTGTGGAGTCTCCTTCTCTGGAGGTTTTCAAAACCTGCCTGGATGCATACCTGTTTGGAGTACCTTAGATGATCCTTCTTTGGTAGGGGAGTTGGACTTGATGATCTCTGGAGGTCCCTTCCAACCTCTAACATTCTGTGATACTGTGGTTCTGGTTGCATCTGGTTGCAATCAAGAAATTGCATCAACAACAAGAGGTTGATGCAAGAAGATGAAGAAACCCTCCATGGACATGCAAGGAGAATTTCAAGTGAAAACTGAGGTTCTGAAGCACATTCAGCTTCCATCTGCCCCTAACGAAGAGCTGTCACCTTGCAGCCTCTGATCCCTATTCAGAAACTTTTCATCTCCTTGGGCTAATAAGTCTGTAAGAGCACTATGAACACATTTATCATCTCATTTATCATCTTCCACCTTCAGCAACACCCCAGAGAGAGGCACCACACCAGGGAGTGAGTTATGGCTGGTGTGACCATTGGCTGCAGACGTGTGTCCAACGCAGAGGTTCTGTAATGGGACCATAAATTCTTCCAATTACTTGTCCTGCTGCTATTTACAGCGGTGACACTTTTTAATATTGCAACTTCTTATTCATCTCTGATCAATTTGCAGCAGTGACACTTTTTAATACCGTGGCTCCTTCTCCTGCAAAAGGCAGTGACGGGGCTCTGTCCGACCGCGATGAGATTCGCTGGGAAGAGATGAGAAAGGCTCAGCTCACTTAAGTGACAAAGAGATCGTCATGCAGGGAGCCTCCCTGAGCAGATAATGAAGAAAGATGGGGCTGTTTGTGTATGCAGCTCCACCAGCCCAGCTGACTCACCCTTTGATCAAGAGCCATGTGGAGGAAGGAGACGCCTCTCAATGAAGCGGAGTACCAGTGTAAATTAAAAGGGGAGAAGCAGTGTGACATGTTGGTCCCAGACCTGCTATTGACTCCACTAAGAACAGGATCAGACTCATTATGTACCCAATTAACCAGAGGAGGTTATTTGGAGGGCAGAGGGAGGAGATTGGGAGCTGCCAGGTCTCACTCATGGGAATGGGAACCAGTGCTAATGACAGCCCTGCAAGGTGATTGCTCACATGGTGGCTCACCAAGGTTTTTCCATGTTGTCTTGAACCTGTTTTCTCTTGTCGTAGAATCATAGAATCATTTAGGTTGGAAGTGACCTCAAAGATCATCTAATTCCAACCCCCTGTTGTAAAAAGGGACACCTCCCACTAGAACAGGTCACTCAAGGCCTCATCCTGCCTGGCCTTGAACACCTCCAGGGAGAGAGGATCCACAGCCTCCCTGGGCAACTGGTGCAGTGTCTCACCACCCTCACTGCAAACAACTTCTTCCTAACATCCACTTACAATCTCCCCTCTGCCAGTTTAAGCCCATTACTCCTCATCCTGTCATTACAAGACTTTGTAAATATTCCTTTAGCCAACCTAGCTGCCTGGAAGGCAGAGGGACAGTCATGGGCTGGCACAAAGCAGTGCTCACAAAGGCATGCTGGAATGAAGCATGGCACTGGGGAGAGAGAGGGGAATGGCTGCTGGAAGCCTCTGCAATGCACCAACCAGGTGCCACTGGTGCTGAGGGAGTGTCCCTGAGCTGTCCCCTGTGTGTGCCTCTCCCTGTCATGAAGGAGACCTTCTCACTCTCTGCAGACACCTGAAAGGAGGTTGGAGCCAGGAGTGGAGGGGTTGTCTCTGTCCTGGAAAGCTAATAGGCCTATTAGATGTCCTGGCTTACCCCACCCTTCTGCTGATGGGGGAAGCAAGGGTGGAGGGAAAACAGAGACTTGGGTCAGTATGTCCTCCTCCAAAGTGATAAACAGGTACCCACAGGTGTTTAGGTACTTGTTGGTGTCGTGCCCAAATAAGGGTTAGCAAGCTCTGGTTTCACCTAATACGGTCAGTTTGGCAAATGCCATTTTGATTGGTGAATCTCTGTGGCCAAAGGAGCCATCACACACGGGCAAAGAATATAAATGGAGCTAAGTTGCAAGTGGCTGAGCTGCCTCTGCTCAGCACATGCTGCCTCAGCCTCACTGCTCTTGGACAACATGTTCTGCTCTGCCTCGTGCTTCAGACCAGCTTAGTCCTGATATTTTGGGCTTGAACTACCTGGAAACCTATGCTACTTTGAGCCTAACTTGGATATATTAGTGAGAAGAATTTGATGATAGGCTGTGAAAAGGAAACAATGGTGGTGTCTAATTCAATCATAGGCTTGCTGAGATGTATAAAAACAAGAACACAAACATAGATAACAGAANGGTAGCACCCAAACCATCGCAAAATTGAAGTGCCTCAAGTTTCCCAGGAGAAGGCATTTAAGTGTCTCTCAACATGGCAAGAAGTGCACATCTGCACATCTGCAAGAGATCCTGTCTGCACCTCTGTAAACCTCCATGCCAAGAGGAACCAGGATTGGATCAGAGATTGTTTGCCTCTTTTCCAGCACCCTGGTGAAATCTAGAAGCCTCTCAATGGCTGAGCAGTTCCAACACTGCCACAAAGGAGCCAGGGACTATCTTGAAGCTTCTACTCCACGGCAGTGAGTAGAACAGACTTTCCCTAGGGCTCCAGGCTACATATTCCTAAGTGGCCATTCTGTGGCTAAACTTTTCTGATGTTCTGATTCTCCTAAATGAATGAATTGCCCATAAGCACCCTTGTGAAGATTTTCCTGAGCAAATTAGAACCCAAATGTAACTAATTTGTATATAGTTGTGGGTGGGGCTTACCAGAAATAAAAAATTGACTACATATTTTATAATTCCTGCCTCGTTAATTGACACAACCAAATCAGTTTCTTCTGCCTAGTAACAAGTGATAGGATAAGAGGAAATGGCCTGAAATTATGCAAGGGGAGGTTTAGGCTGGATATTAGAAGGAACTTCTTCGCTGGAAGGGGTCAATCACTGGAACAGGCTCCCCAGGGAAGTGGTTAAATCTCCATGCCTGCAGGTGTTCAGAAGATGCATGGATATAGAGGATGTGGTTCAGCCCCATACTGGGTAGTGTTAGAAAATGGTTGGACTTGATCTTAAAAGTCTTTTGCAAACAAGATGCTTCTATAAATCTCTGAGCACAAGATCAACATTCCCTTCCAACCCCTAACATCCTCTGATCCTGTGAACCTTTATCTGGATTTGAAAAGCACAGCCCTTTGCAGAGGAGTTGTTTAGCCAAAACTCATTCTACTGCAGTGGAGAGGCTGATGGACAAGGATGTTTGGAGCAGGATGGGCAGAAAGGAAAAAGTTTGGTGGTTGTACAGCCACAAACTAACTGTTTGCTTAAGATTCTTTCTTTGTTTCCTGAAGGCTTACATTCTCTTATCAGAAGGGACCTCATATGGAGGCTGGATGAGGCACTTAGTGCCATTGTTTAGTTAATTAGAAGGGTTAGGTGATAGGCTGGAGTCGATGATCCTAGAGGCCTCTTCCAACCTGGTTAATTCTGTGATTTCCCCTGCCCATGCCAGGTTATCTTCACTGAGGTTTTGTTGATCAAATCAGTTACCAAGAAACAGCAATTCCAGACTTGTTCTGTAGAGATCCTTTCCAACACAGCAGTCCCAAAGCTATCAGGGCTTAGGGGACTTCTCCATCTGCTGAGGGTTTGCCATTTTGATTTCAAAACGGCAGCAGAAAAATGTAAAGAAGGTCCTGCACAGCCACTCTGAGGGTTCACTTAGCTGGAACATTTTGACAGCATCATAGAATTGCAGAATTCCTCCAGATGGAAAAGACCTCTGAGCTCATCCATTCCAGCCTTCAACCCAACACCACCATAGGCACTGAACCATGGCTCAAAGTGCCATGTCCACACCTTTCTTTAACACCTCCACCTCCTTGGGCATCCTGTTCCAATGCCTGACCACTCTTGCAGGAAAGAAATTGTTCCTAATCTTCAACCTAAACCTCCCCTGGCACAATTTGAGGCCATTTTCTCTTGTTGCATCACCTAATACCAGGAAGAAGAGACCAGCCCCCACCTCACTCCAACCTCCTTTCAGGGAGTCGTAGAGAGCAATGTCATTTCCCCTCAGCCTCTTCTTCTTCAGACTAAATTTAAGGGTTAATTTTAAGGAAGAAATTGTCCCAAGGTCTCTTACAAACCTGCAACAGGACAGGAAGAATGCTTGAAGCAGAGGAACAATTCCAAACATGGACTTCAGTGCCTGGGGTTAATGTCAACACCAGGGAGGGAAAAGTCTCTTGTGATCATCTTCATTTTCCACTCCGTTTTATAAACATTCCTAACGAGCTCTGGAGGAAGCAGCAGTTACATAAGGACACAGGCAGCTTGTAAACAGAGGTTTGAAAGTCCTGAGGGGATGAGAAGAGAACATGCTGGCCTGAGCTCCAAATTTCTGAAGCAGTTCTGAGTTTTTCTTGCCTCTTTAATTAGCTCTGAACCTGAAGGGTTCCAGTACTCAAAGGGATCCTACAAGAAAGGTAGGGAGGGACTTTTTACAAGGGCTTGCAGTGATAGAACCAGGGGCAATGGTTTGGAGCTGGAAGAGGGGAAATTGAGACTGGAGATTAGGAAGGAATTCTTTCCAGTGAGGGTGATGACAGACTAGCACAGGTTGTGGACAGAGGTTGTGGAAGTCCTCTCCCTGGAGTGTCTTAAGGAGACCTACAAGAAAGCTGGGGAAGGACTTTTTAGGGTGTCAAGTACTGATAGGACTGGGGTAATGGAACAAAGCTAGAAATGGGTAGATTCAGAGTGGATGTTGGGAAGAAATTCTTCAGCATGAGGGTAGTGAGACCCTGGAAGGGGTTGCCCAGGGAGGTGGTGGAAGCCTCACCCCTGGAGGTGTTTAAAGCCAGGCTGGATGAGGCTGTGGACAGCCTGATCTAGTGTGAGGTGTCCCTGCCCGTGCCAGGGGCATTGGAACTGGATGATCCTTGTGGTCCCTTCCAATCGTGTCTGATTCTATGACTCTATGAGATGTTCAAGGCCAGGTTAGATGAGGCTTTGAGCAACCTGGGCTAGTGAAAGGTGTCCCTGCTCATGGGAGGGGAGCTGAAAGTAGGTGATCTTTAAGGTCCCTTCCAACCCTAATCATTTTGTGATTCTATGAAAAAGGAACACTCTGGAAAAAAACCCTCAGCATTTGGGGATTTTATTTGTCCATAAAACCCTGGATGATAAATCTCTCATCAATTAATCTGAGATGTATTAGGGTGCACAAAGAAGTGATTGCTGAGTATCAAAAATACAGCTCTTATCAGCTCTCTGTCTCACACAGTGAACAAATGAAGGGACCAGGAGTGGAGAGATATGATCACAGCTTTATTTATTGTTTGGTTCTGTGTCCTGTCCCAGTAATGGAGTTTTAAACAAATGGTAGCTTTCTTATCAGCATCTGGGGAAGGATGCACCAGCAGGGAGCAGAGCTCTGCACCCACTCAGCATGGAGGGGTGGTGGAGATATCAGAGTATCACCCCAAGATGGAAGAGGAGGAACATCAAGCAGGATAGGGCTGCCTGTGAGCAGAACACTGGTAACAGGGGGAAATGCAGATCTTCCTCAGTGCCCACCACTTCCCTGACAACCTACCCCTGCTCCAACTCTGTTTTCAACATGGTAGGAAAGAAATCCTTCTCATTTTTGTCTCCTAATTGGACAGAAGAGATACGGGCCTGTTGGAGCTGGGCCAGAGGAGGCCACAGCAATGATTGGAAGGCTGCAAACCCTCTGCTGAGAAACCAGGCTGAGAGAGTTGGGGTTGTTCAGCCTGGAGAAGAGAAGGCTCCAGGGAGACCTTCTGGTGGCTGTTCTGTGCTCAAAGGCGACTCCAAGAAAGCTGGGGACAGATTTTTCAGCAGGGCCTGTTGTAATAGGACAAGAGATGATGGTTTGAAACTGAAAGAGGGAGATTGAGACTGTAGAGAAGGGAGAAATGTTTGATGCTGAGGGTGGTGAGAACCTGGCCCTGATTGTCCGGAGAGGTGGTAGGTGTCCCCACCTCCAGAACCATTGCAAGTCAGGTTGTCTGGGGCTCTGAGCAACCTCTAGCTGCAGATGTCCCTGCTGACTGCAGTGGGGTTGGACTTGGTGGATCTTTAATAGTTCCTTCTCACACAAAGCAGTCCATGATGTTATGGTTTTCAAGAGACATTTTCTCTCTCATCGGGGTTTACTTCAAGGAATCACAGCAACATGCAGGTTGGCAAAGCCCCTCAGGATCACCAAGTCCAACCTAGAACCCTACTCTGCAAGAGTCACCTTAGACTATAGCCCTAAGCACCACATCCAAAACAGCCTTAAACACATGCAGAGGGGGTGACTCCACCACTTCTCTGGGCAGCTCATTTCACTTTCTGACCACTCTCTCCATGAAAAACCTTTTCCTAATGTCCAATCTAAACCTCCTCAGCCTCAGCTTGAGGCCATTCCCCCTTGTTCTGTCTCCAGTTAGCTGTGAGAGGAGCCCAGCAGCAGCCTCTCCACAACGTCCCTTCAGGTTGTTGTAGACAGCACATTTTTGAGACCATGGCTGGTTAGAAACCTGGAAAGGTTCAAATAAGAGAAAACAAGAAAACAAGGGATGATGGTGAGGATGATGCCAGGAACCTTCCTCAGAGGGAAAGCTCCTGAGGATTAAGGAGAGAGAACAGGATTAGCAAGGTCTTGGCCCTGCAGCATAGTCTGGGGGAAGAGCTGTAGCTGGTGGACTTGGGGACATGTAACTGGAACCTTCAAATTAAAGGACCAAGGCAATCAGCAGTAAAAAATGGCTAAATACTAAGCAACTCTGCTTTGTGCTGCAGACCTTGACTATGACTGTGGGCCACCTGTGCAGCACAGAGCTGAGCACCACGCTGCTTCTTCCTTTCTCTCCACTCCCCTGCACTCTTCACTTCATCTGCAGATATCCAAACAACATCCCCCAAAATTAATATAGCAGCCTGGTGCTGCAGAAGCAGCAAGTGCTGGAAGGCAGAGGATTAGATTATTTACAGTTTCCTTATATTTTAATGTCAAAACCAACATCCCCAGCGTGGTGGTGGAGAAAAGGAGCTTCTGAGGGATTTGGAAGCTAACAAGGATTGTAATGCTGATCAAGATGAATGACCCGTGCTGATGGAATCCTTGTAAAAAGCCCTACTGAAGCAACACAGCTCCCAGGATTAGGGAAACTTGAGCTAAATGAGGTGCTGAGGCAGAAATGATTTCTATGCAAATCACAGAGAGCAGAAAGAAATGGGTTCTGGGGGAAAGAAATGAATGAAGACATGGTTGCTAGTTGAGGAACCCACAGAGGTGTTCTGACAGGGGGAGTCTGAAATAGGAAGCATAGAATCATAGAATCACAGGATGCTTTGAGTTGGAAGGCACTTTAAGAATTATCAAGTTCTAACCCCCCCCTCCCCATGGGCAGGGGCACCTCCCACCAGCCCAAGTTGCTCAAGGCCACATCCATCCTGGCCTGAAACACCTCCATGGTGGGGACATCCACAACTTCTCTGGGCAACCTGTGCCAGTGTCTCACCATCTGTTGTGGTAGGCCTGATGGGCCAGAAATGGTCTAGTTGATTGGCTAGGGCTGGGTGCTAGGTTGGACTGGATGATCTTGGAGATCTCTCCCAACTTGGTTGATTCTATAATGAAATAGGCTTATACATGTACTGGCNGCTACAACCACCCCTCAGGTAGTTGTAGACAGCAATAAGGTCTCCCCTGAGCCTCCTCTTCTCCAGGCTAAACAACCCCAGCTCCCTCAGCCTCTCCTCGTAGGGCTTGTGCTCGAGGCCTCTCACCAGCCTCGTCGCCCACTTAGCTTGTGCCTGCCTTGTTCAAGGCCTGTGCTTTTCCCAAAGTTGGGTAAAGCAAACCTACAGTTTCACCTAATATGGTCAAGCTTGGCCAACTACCATTCTGATTGGCTATTCTGTGTCCAAAGTATCGGCTACATTGGTAAAAGAAATACGCAGGTAAAAGCAGTGCCGCTGTGCCATTCTATCCGTGCCTGTTGTTGCCTGCTGCTGCCTTTGCTTGCTGCCTTATTGTTCACCTGGAGGTTCCACTGTCACGAGTTTACCAGGGACAGGCTCTGAGTGCCTCCACGTGATCAGCCTGCATAGCCAGCGAGACATCGTGCTGAGACTGCACATCACAAGACATTTTGCCTGCACCTGAAAGTCTCCTGCCAAGACAGCAAGTCCTGGAGATACACAGATCGTCCAGAGGACCAGGTCAGAGATTGTCTGCCTCCTTTCCCCAGAAGCCAGGGAAGAATCAGAAGTCTCAGCGGTTTGAGAGGGAAGACAGAATTCCCTGCAAGCGTTTGGATACTGTCTGAAGCTGTAGCTAGCCCTGCCACTTGGGTAATACTATTTTGTGAGTAAATGCTCAAAGCCTCTTTCTAATTCACCACTGCCTGCTGCCATAAGTAGAAAGGTGCTCCTTGAGTCCATCTAGTGGGCAAGCAGGATACTGACTGTGAGTGGTATTTGGCCACAAGAGTCTTCTCTTCCAGTTCAGCTACTGGTTATATACTTTGCTGGTTCTTAGTAGATCTGGTTATCATCTGAAAAATGTTTCCATGACTGTGTGGAGAACCCATTATTATTAAAATTAGTGGTCAGGGGTGGTTAGAGTTCTGAGTATCAACATTGATAAACAGTATTAGTTTTAGAAAAATATCATTTTGCTTAATTAATTAATTACCCCTTCACAACACCACCCTCAGTGGAAAGAATTTCTTCCTAATCTCCAGGCTCAATCTCCCCTCCTCCAGCTCAAAGCCATTGCCCCTTGTGCTGTCACTACAAGCCCTTGTTGTCAGCTGTCCTACAGACCCCTTCAGGTACTAGAAGGCTGCTCTAAGGTCTCCCTAGAACTTTCTCTTTTCCTGGCTGAAAAGTGTGGCCAGCAGCAGCAGGGCAGTCCTTCTGCCCCTGTACTCAGCACTGGTTAGGCCACACTTTGAGTCCTGTGTCCAGTTCTGGGCCCTTCAATTTATGAAAGATGCTGAGGTACTGGAACATGCCCAGAGAAGGGCACCAAGGCTGGGGAGGGGCCTGGTGCACAGCCCTGTGAGGAGAGGCTGAGGGAGCTGGGGGTGTGCAGCCTGGAGAAGAGAAGGCTCAGGGCAGACCTCATTGCTCTCTACAACCACCTGAAGAGAGGTTGTAGCTGGGTGGGGTTGGTCTCTTTTCCTAGGCCCCCAGTGATGGACACAGCCTCAAACTGCATCAAGGCAGGTTCAGGCTGGATGTTAAGAAGTTCTTTCCAGAGAGAGTGATTGGCATTGGAATGGGCTGCCTGGGGAGGTCATGGAGTCACCATTCCTGGAGGTGTTTAAGAGGAGGCTGGATGAGGCACTTAGTGCCATGGGTTAGTTAATTAAAAGGTATTAGGTGATAGATTTGACCCAATGCTCCTAGAGGTTTTTTCCAACCTGGCTGATTGTGTAATTCTGTGAATGGCCCCAACTCTCCCAGTTTGTCACTCTAGGCGAGAGGCTCCAGCCCTCTGATCGTCTTTGTGGCTTCCTCTGGACCCAATCCAGCAGTTCCATGTCCTTCTTGTATTGATGACACCAGAACACAAGAAAGGCATCAATTTTTTAGAGCAGGAACCCAGAGAATTGCACTGAAGTGCCAAGCGTGAACCAGAAATGCTAAGACTTTTCAGAGATGTCAAATGGTGCAAGCTGTAAAGTTATATAACTCAGTGTCTACAGATCTCAACATGCTCATAGAGGTGCCACCAGGTAAATGCCCTCAGCTGAGGCACTAGAAAGCTTCAAGGATAACTTCAAGTGGAGTTTGTGGAGTTTTAGTTTTGAGTTTAATCTCAATGATTCAGTATTTTAAGAGGGCCTACAAGAAATCTGGGGAGGGACTTTTTAGGCTGTCAGGTAGTGATAGGACTGAGGGGAGTGACACAAAGCTAGAAACGGGTAGGTTCAGACTGAATGTTAGGAAGAAATTCTTGAGCATGAAGGTGGTGAGAGCCTGGAAGGGGTTGCCCAGGGAGGTGGTGGAAGCTTCATCCCTGAAAGTGTTTAAGGCCAGGCTGGATGAGGCTCTGGCCAGCCTGATCTGGTGTGAGATGTCCCTGCCCATGCCAGGGGGTTGGAACTGGATGATCCTTGTGGTCCCTTCCAACCTTGACTGATTCTCTGATCTTTACAGTGAGGGCAGTGAGACACTGGAGCAGGTTGCCCAGGGAGGTTGTAGATGCCTCCTCCCTGGAGGTGTTCAAGGCCAGGTTCGATGAGGCCTTGAGCAACCTGGGCTAGTTGGAGGTCTCCCTGCTCATGACAGCAGGGTTGGACCTAGATGATCTTTAAGGTCTCTTCCAACCCAAACCATTTCATGACTCTATGATTTTTTTTTCATTAATTAAAAATGTTCTGCTGGGGTAGGTTGTAATTAGCTAATTATTTGCTCTGTTAATGTTTCCTGCTTACTTAAACCTTTTTGTTATGCTTCTAAACCTGAAGATAATCTATTCAGAAGTGTCTCCATCTCCAGGTGCTTGTCCAGGAGGGCTTGGAGCACTTGGGCTTTCTCTTCTGGGGACAGAGTCTCATCCTGCCACAGGAGACCCAGGATGGCCACAGCCATGGCCACAACATTGCCCTTGCAGCTCTGTGGTCTTTCCCATGGTGTCTTGTCCTGCAGCATGGCCTTGAGCTGGTGCCATGGGAAGGATCAGCCCCACTTCCAGTCTGTAGCTGTGTGAAATTATGCAGCTCCTCGTTTGTCTGGGCTAAAAATAAACATGGAATAGCTGCTTTAATTAATAAGTAAATAGAATTAATTGATACAATTACAATTAATGCAGGAAAAGTGGTGAGAACTCGGAATGGTGTGGAACTAATCGGTGGCTGTCGCTTGGGGTAATGAAGATTCTCATCTCCCTGCTCCTGCGAGCTCTGGGCTGCTGCTACCTCCCTGCTGGCAGGGGTGGATGTCCTTCAAGGCAACGGGAGCAGGCGGTATGGCAGGAGGAGAACCAGAACACAGTGTTCTCCTTGGTGCCAGCTGCACAAGCAGGAGTGGTCAGGACTCATGGAATTGTAGAGCAGCTTTGGTGGGAAGGGACCTTCATAAGTCATAGAATCACGGAATCATAGAATCAGTCAGGGTTGGAAGGGACCACAAGGATCATCCAGTTGCAACCCCCTGCCATGAGCACGAACACCTCACACTAGATCAGGCTGTCCAGAGCCTCATCCAGAGTGGCCTTAAACACCTCCTGGGATGGGGTTTCCATCACCTCTCTGGGAAACTCCTTCCGGGCTCTGACCTCCCTCATGCTGAAGAACTTCTTCCTAACATCCAGGCTGAATCTACCCATTTCTAGCTTTGTTCCATTCCCCTCAGTCCTATCACTCCCTGACAGCCTAAAAGTCCTTCCCCAGCTTTCTTGTAGCTTCAGATACTGAAAGGTCACAATAAGGTCACCTGGGAGCCTTCTCCTCTGCAGACTGAACAGCCCCAACTCCCTCAGTCTCTCCTCATAGCAGAGCAGCTCCAGCCCTCTGATCATCTTCGAGACCCTTCTCTGGACACCTTCCAGCACCTCCATATCCCTTTTGTAATAGAGGCTCCAGATCTGGACACAGCACTCCAGGTAAAGTCTCACCAATGCTGAGTAGAGTCATCCAGTCCAACCCCCCTGCAGTCAGCAGGGACAGCTGCAACTAGAGCAGGCTGATCAGAGCCCCAAACAACCCGACCTGCAATGGTTCCAGGGATGAGACATCCACCACCTTTCTGGACAATCTGGGCCAGGCTCTCATCACCCTCAGTGTCAAATATTTCTCCCTTCTCTCCAGCCCAAATCCTCCTTCTTTGAGTTCAAACCATCACCCTTTGTTCTGTCATAATAGGCCCTGCTCAAAAGTCTGTCCCTAACTGTCTGATATGCCTCTTTAAGCCCTTGAAAGGCCACCAGAAGATCTCCCTGGATTCTTCTCTTCTCCAGGCTGAACCACACCAGCTCTCTTAGCCTGGCCTCCCAGCAGAGGGCTTCCAGCCCTCCCATCATTGCTGTTGCCTCCTTTGGCCCTGCTCCAGTAGGGCCACGTCTGTGCTGTGCTGAGGTCTTCAGAGGTGTCCTCAACACTGCAGGTGGGGTCTCAACAGAGCCGTCCCTGGTAGCCCACATCCAGAGGTGCTGGTATTTCACAGTGGTGGGCTGTAGCACCCCGCAGCAGCCATGGGCTGTTCTGACTCTACTGACTCAAGGGACAAGCCAGCCCCAGAGCTCTTCCAGTGGAGGTCTCGATCCAGGGCGGGAGGCATCTCTTTAATGAGCATATTGCTCCTTGCAGTCCTGCAGGAAACCCTCTGGTGTTATCTGTCAGGTGTGCTGGCTGCTGTCCTTCCTCTGCCCCAGAGCAGTGGGCTGGGCCTCAATGGAGGAGATAAGCAGAGAAAAACTGGGGATCAAATGGTTCCTTATCTACATCCTGCAGATGCTATTTCTGTGGTGCTTGTTGCTGGAAAATCTGGACAGGGCTATCATAGAGGAGGACTCAGAGCCCCCACTCATGATAACATTCTCAGGCTGGGGTCTGACTGGGGTGTTTGGGCTGATACTTTAATCCACTCCTTAGGCAAGGCCAGTTGGACAAGTGGTGCTCCAGCTCACCTGGTTCTGGCCTTTCATCCTGCTGTAAGGTTGGCATAAAGAGGGGCATGGGGGATCTGCAGCTCCCTGCCCCTGCTAAATGCTAGAGGAAGGCTTAGGTAGAACTGTGGGTCATAGAATCACACAATTGTTTAGGCTGGGAAAGACATTTTAAGGTCACCAAGTCCAACCATTAACTGCCAGTTCACCACCAAACCATGTCTCTCTTCTTTGAAACCTGTCTAGGAATGGGGCCTCCACCACTGCCTGGGTTAGCCTGGGCCAGGCCTTGACATCTCTAAAGGGGAAGAAATTGTTCCTCATGTCCAATCTAAACCTCCCCTGAGTCAACTGGAGGCCATTTCTTCATCCTATCTCTTGTTTCTCAGGAGAACAGTTGGCTCATACCTCCTTTCAGGGAGCTGCAGAGAGCCAGAATGTCTTCCCTCAGCCTCCTTTTCTCCCGGGTCTCATCTCAGGATGGATGCACAGCTCACACAGCAGCTCTCTTGGTCAAAAACCAGAGAAGGCAGCCTGGAAGAATCACAGAATGGTTTAGGTTGGAAGGGACCTCAAAGCTCATCCAGTTCCAACCCCCTGCCGTATACAAGGACAGCTGCCCCCTAGAACAGGTCACACAGGGCCTCTTCCAATCTGGCCTTGGACACCTCCAGGGAGATTGTGATCAAATCTTGAAGATCACATTTTGTGATTCTGTGATCCACAACCTCTCTGAACAACCTGTGCCAGTGTCTCAACACTGAAAGAACTTCTTCCTAACATCCAGTTTAAATCTCCCCTCTGCCAGCTTAAACCCATTCCTCCTTGTCCTTGTGAACAGTTCTTCCCCAGCCTTCCTTCAGATACTGGAAGGAGGACTTGAGTGTATTTCTGGGGAAAACAAGATGCAGTAATGAGGAGAAACATCCCCCTGGACAGGAAGCTTTAGGACAGTTATGGCTGATAGACAGCAAGGACAGATAACCAGTGACACATGACAGCTGTGATGGGCCTTCAGCACCTGCTTCTCTGCACCTCACTGAAGGGTGGAGGATTCCAAAGGCAAATCTACACACAGCTAATGAACGATGAGGAGTCTGAAGACAAAGGACAGGTTTTGGCATGCATGAGTGGCAGCTGTTAGAAAAGGTGTTTGTGCTGGCTGGGAAGGGGGACACAAGTGAAGGAGGAAGAGGAGCAGAGAGGAAGGAGTTTTCTTGGTTGTGGCCTGGGGGAAAGCAGCTCAATTTGGTAGTTTAAAAAATTTCTGGGAAAGGACCAACATAAAATCAGAGAATCATTAGATTTTTCTTCATTGGAAGAGACCTCCAAGACCATTTAGTCCAGCCATCAACCCAACACCACCACAGCCGCTAAACCATCTCCCAAAGTGCCACATCCACATTTCCTGGACAGCTCCAGGGATGGTGACCCCACCACCTCCCTGAGCAGCCTATTCCAATAGCTGACCGTTCTTTCAGAAAGAAATTGTTTCCAGTCTCCAACCCAAACCTCTCCTGGCACAATTTCAGGCCATTTCCTCTCATTCTATCACCTGATACTAGAGAGAAGGGACCAACCCCCACCTCACTGCAGACTCCCCTCAAGACATCTTCCAGCTTGGAGGAGAAAAAAAAAAATGGCTTATTGTTCTAATTCTCTTAAGCCATAAGATTTCTCTGTGCTCATCAGTGTTCAGCTCAACATTCTTAGACTCATCAGAGCTGTAAGGAAGAGACAACGAGGAGAAAAGGAGAAAAGCTCATTAGGAGAAGCCAGATTAAAGGCAGGAGCTGCCTTCCGATGCTGCTGCGTCTTCTCTGGAGCTGGCTTGCTGACCCAAGCTGCCCTCTTCCAAGTGGTGGCACGTGTCACGTTGCTCAGCAGGCTGGCTGGAAGGCTCAGAGCATCTAATTGCATCTGCTACTCCTGCATTGTGTGTCAGGGACCCTGGAGATGACAGGGACACGCTGCTGCAATGTGCCAGCTGCGGCGCCTCTGTTGCTGATCCCCCCTCTGAAAAGGGCAGCTGGGTAATTGGGATGTCTCCAGCTTCACGTTGACAGCAGTGAGATGAAACATTTTGTTGGTGGCAGCTTTGCTGGGACTGATCCTGCTCAGGATGCTCAGCACAAGCCCTCTGTGCCATGGCTGGATGGAGATGGGTGCCATGTTGTACTGGCCATGGGCAGAGGGGTTGGCATGGGGACACCATACAGACAGCATGCAAAATGCCAGGTGATGTTAGAATCATCACAAAATGTCAGGGGCTGGAAGGGACCTCAAAAGATCATCTAGTCCAACCCCCCTGCCAGAGCAGGATCATAGAATCATAGAATCATAGAATGGTTTAGGTTGGAAGGGACCTCAAGGATCATCCAGCTCCAACCCCCTGCCATAGGCAGGGACACCTCCCACTANTGCTGCAGCCCTCTGATCATCTTCGTGGCTCTCCTCTGGACCCGCTCCAGCAGTTCCATGTCCTTCTTGTGTTGGGGGCTCCAGAACTGCACACAGTACTCCAGGTGGGGTCTGAGGAGAGCAGAGTAAAGGGGGAGAATCCCCTCCCTTGCCCTGCTGGCCACACTGCTCTTGGTGCAGCCCAGCACAGGGTTGGCTGTCTGGGCTGCATGTTGTTTTGGTTGGAAGAGACCTTTAGGGTCAGCTAATCCAAACATTAACCCAGTATTACCAGCCCACCACTAAATCATGCCCATCAGCACCACAACCCCCTGGCTTTGGAACCCCACTAGGCATGGGGACTCCACTGCCCTGGGCAGCCTGGGTCGGGCCTTGACAACCCAGTTATAGAAGAAACTGTTGCTCATGTCCAACCCAAATCCCCCTGGACCAACTTGAAGCTGTACCAGAGGTACTAGAGTTTCCCAGGGTGCTTTGCAGGAAGGATGGCCCACACCACCTCCCTGGCACATGGGACTATGGAGATAGTACTGTCCTTCTGATCTGTACCCCTCCAGGAGGGAACAGTCCTCCTTATCAGCACTGCAGGAGATTTCCCTGCACAGATACAGCTTCCCTAGCTGCACCTCAAGGTATTTTTTTTAAGTCAGGATTTTATTCTATTATTTGCATGTGGAGTTCACTTGTTTATTTGCTCGAGAAGATGAGGGAAGTCCCATGGGAGAGTGTGTTCTCACTCATCTCCATTTCCTACCTCGAATTACATTACCAGCACTTTCTGTAGCCTTCCTGGGGTTTGGAATTGAAACAGAACATGAATATTGATACCAGTGTCCTTGATGCACACACGTTGCACATGGCATTCCCACCTACAGGGAAAAGGAGGAGGAAGGCAGCTGCAGCTCAGCTGAGATGGACACAGCTGGTTGTGTCCCAGCTGTGAGGTGCATGCAGAGACAGGTGGAGCTGTTCAGCCTGAAGAAGAAAAGGCTCCAAGGAGACCTTAGAGCAGCCTTCCAGTACCTGAAGGAGGCTACAGGAGAGCTGGGGAGGACTTTTTACAAGGGCTTGTAGTGGCAGGACGAGGGGCAATAGCTTTGAGCTGGAAGAGGGGAGATTTAGACTGGAGATTAGGCTGGTGAGACACTGGCACAGGTTGCTCAGTGGGACTGTGGTTGTCCCCTCCCTGGAGGTGTTCAAGGCCATGTTGCATGTGGCCTTGAGCAGCCTGGTTTAGTGGCAAGTGTCCCTGTCAATAGCAGGGGGTTTGGAACTAGATGACCTTCAGGGTCCATTTCAACCCAAAGCATTCTAGGATTCTATGAATGGTCATTGCTGTTGTATCAGATGTTCATGTGTGTAGACCTTTCCTCATCTCCCACTGTGGCTGTGTGACTACTCTGGAGAGATCTCAGAATCCCAGCATGATGGGGGGTCCTTAGAAGAGACCTCTGGCTATCATAGAATGGTTTAGGTTGGAGGGGACCTCAAGGATCATCCAGCTCCAACTCCCTGCCATAGGCAGGGACACCTCCCACTAGAGCAGGTTGCTCAAGGCCTCATCCAGCCTGGCTTTAAACGCCTCCAGGGAGGAAGCATCCACAACCTCCCTGGGCAACCTGTGCCAGTGTCTCACCACCCTCACTGTAAAGAACTTCGTCCTAACACCCAGTCTGAATCTCCCCTTCCAGTTTAAACCCATTCCCCCTCATCCTGACATTACTAGACCATTATATGATTACTATCACCCAGCCCAACCCCCCTGCTAAAGCAGGGCACCCACAGCAGCTTGCCCAGGATCACAAAGGCCGGGCAGGGGTGGAATCTCTCCAGAGGAGACTGCACATCCTCTCTGGGCAGCCTCCTCCAGGGCTTCAGCACCCTCACACCGAAGAGCTTTCCCTTCCTGTTCTGATGGAAAGCAGCTGCCGCACAGGCCCTTCGCCACCTCTTTCCCCTCAAGGTAAAAAAATTATCTCTTCAATTCTTCCCCTTTTTATGAAAAGAGCTGCAATAACGATGGTTCTGTGAATTGCTTTTGCAGATAAACAGAGCAGGGCTGGTTCCTGAAGCGAGGAAATCATGGTACACACCTAAGGAGTGCTCTGCCCTTTATCTCCCGCCTTCACTTCCTCCCCTCAGCTATCTGATGGGCTCCTGCTGCTCATTTCACACTGCTTCTGCTCCTCATTTTGTTACCCAAGTTTGTTTTGCTTGTTCTTCCAGTGAAGTCCTTGCTATGGTGGGAGGAAGAAAGGACCCTCTGGTTTTCCACAAGCTACCTGTTGACTTCCAACCAGTTAAGATAACTCTGCTCATTGAGGATTTATTTTTAGTTCTCCCTAGTACCAGGTGATAGAACAAGAAAAAAATGGCCTGAAATTGCATCAAGGGAGGTTTAGGTTGGACACGAGGAACAAATTCCTTCCTACAAGAGTGGCCAGGCATCAGAACAGGCTGCCCAGGAAGGTGGTGGAATCACCACACCTGGAGGTGTTTGAGGAACGTGTGGCTGTGGCAGTCTGGGGAATGGTTTAATGGCCATGGTGATACTGTGTTGCTGCTTGGACTTGATGATGTTAGAGATCTTTCCCAGATTAAACGATTCTATAACTCTATGTGGGCAGCAGGACAAGGATTGTCTTGATCAAAGCTCCTCCAAGAGGATGGGCAATGCAGCATCCAGAGCATCAAGGGGTGGAGGATGGGCTCCCTTTTATGTGAAAACTTGGAAACCACCTAAATTCAAGCAGCAGTTTGGAAACCACCTACTAATTATTTCTCCTTTGTAAGACCCAAATCGGACCTTTTCTCTGGTGAAAGCATTAACAGTGCAGAGCTGTTCCCAGCTCACAGGGAATATTTCTGCCATGAAACATAAGAAAATTCCTTTTGTAAGGTCTGGCCAAATCCTTAGTGCTTTGAGCAGGACCTTGGTGATGCTCAGTTATTACAGATTGACAAACTCACAGATTGCATCAGGTTGAAAGGCAGCCTCAAAAGACATCATGTCCAATGCCCTTGCAGTCAGCAGGGACACCTCCAACCACTTCAGGCTGCCCAGGGCCACATTAGGACTGATCTTGAATGCTGGTTGGGTCACCAACCCTGGATGTGTTTAAGGATGTGGTGCTCAGGGCTATGGTTTAAGGTGACTCGTGTAGAGTAGGGTTCTATGTTGGACTTGGTGATCCTGAGGGGCTTTGCCAACCTGCGTGTTGCTGTGATTCTGTCTCCAGGGACAGGGTCTGAACCCAGAGCTTCAGGAGACTTCATGGAATCCCAGAATTCCAGCATTGTGCAGGTTGGAAGGAACATCTGGAGATCATCCAGTCCAACTCCCCCTTCTAAAGCAGGACAACAGCCTTGCCAAGCTGTTCTGGGATGGCTCAGGTGGCTCTCCAAGGAGCCTGTGAAAAACCAGCATGAAATAAGAATCTTTCCAAGAGTGCAGTGTGGTCTGGGGCTTCATTCAGGGATTTTATTATGGAAAATGCTCATCCAGATTCTCAAACTCCATTAATGTACCTTAAGTGCCTTTTCTCCTTCAGAGACTCTTCCAAACTGCCAGCTTTTGTTTGGTCTTTGGTTGCTAATTAACCCCCCTGAGCTGCGTGCTGCCTGCGCTGCGATGGAGCCTGACCTTTCACTGAAGACATCTCATGTTCTAAAGCACTGATTAAAACATTTCCATTAAGTGCTTCTGCAGTCAGCAAAGGGCTTTGGGCAGCAACAAAAAAAAAAACAACCCAGGTATGGTCTGAAATATTCACTTTGGCTAAAACCTATCAGTTTGCTGTGGAATCATTTTAACAGCACGAAAAATAAGTATCAGCAATAAAGTGAAGCAGGGACTGCGGTGGGAGACATTTGAGGGTTTGCTGCTTATTCATAAAGGTTCAACATAAATAAGAGAGATTTAGGGAATGCACTGAATTCAAAGTGCCTGTGGAACAAAACTGTAGGAGGTGAGCATCGCTATGTCCTGCTCATACTTTCAAATGACTCATGGCCAGAATCATAGAAGGGTTTAGGTTGGAAGTGGACCCCAAGGATCATCCAGTTCCAAACCCCTGCCATAGGCAGGGACACCTCCCACTAGAGCAGGTCATTCAAGGCCTCATTCAAGCTGGCCTTCAATGCCTTNTCAACAAAGCCTTCTCTTCTCCAGGCTGCAGAGCCCCAACTCTCATAGCTTGTCCTCATAGGAGAGACCTCATGGTGTGACCCCTCATAACTCCCATTCTCATGTCATGGAAGCCACCAGGGTTTCTGCCCTGAACTTTGAGTCTGGTTTGTGGCTCCCCTGCTGGAAGCTTCGTGAATGCACAGGCAGGAAAAAGACAAAGGTCACATCTTGTTTTTCCTCACCACTTTGGCAGCTGCTGAAGCTTCTCCAAAGCAAATGGGAGCATCACCACCAGCAAAGCTGCTCTGCAAGAGCTGTGAGGAACTCTGGCCAACACGCAGTGACCATGGCACTTAGACACTTAGAGAGTCACGGAATTGTTTTGATTGGGAAAGACTTGGAAGATCATCAAGTTCAACTGTTAACCCAGCACTTTCAGGTCACCACAAAACCATGGCCCTCAGCACCACATCTCCACGGCTTTGAAACCCCTCTGGGGATGGGGACATCATTTCCCTGGGGCAGCCTGGGCCAGTGTCTGAGAATCATTTCAGTGAAGACTGTTTCTTCTAATGTTTAACCCAAACCTCCCCAAACCTGCCACAAGTTGAGGCTGTTTCCTTGGGAGGAGAGACCAACCCAGATCTGGCTCCAGCCTCCTCTCAGGCAACTGTAGAAAGCAATGACCTGTTCTAGTGGGAGGTGTCCCTGCCTGTGGTGGGGGATTGGGACTAGATGATCTTTGAAATCCTTTCCAACATAAGCCATTCTATGATTCTATGACTTCTCCTCTCAGCCTCCTTCTCTCCAGGCTGAACACCCCCAGTTCTCTCAGCTACTCCTCACCACCCTCTTCTCCAGACCCTTCACCAGCTTTGTTGCCCTTCTCTGGACCTGCTGCAGCACCACAAGTACCTTCTTGGAGTGAGTGGCACAAAACTTAACCCAGTACTGAAGACCCATTACTCTGAAGGGGGCCTACAGGAAGGCTGAGGAGGGACTATTTACAAGGTCTTGCAATGACAGGATGAGGAGGAATGGGATTAAACTGGCAGAGAGGAAATTTAAACTGGATGTTAGGAAGAAGCTCTTTGCAGTGAGGGTGGTGAGACACTGGCACAGGTTGCCCAGGGAGGTTATGGATGACAGAATCACAGAAGGAGATCTTTGATCACACTCTGTGATTCTGTGATCCACAACCTCCCTGTAAGCGTTCAGGACCAGGCTGGTCCCCTATGGCAGGGGGTTGGCACTGGAATAGTTTTGAGGTCCCTTCCAACCTAAACCATTCTATGATTCTAAAAGGCATGGGCTCACCAGTGCCCGTTACATGTGCACAATCCCTGACCTGGTTCTTAGTGAAACTTAAACTTATACCAACTGGCATCTGCTTACCAGGACTTCAAGATGCCCATGCTGCTGCACAGGGAAGAGGCAGGGCCTTCTCTGAGGCTGCTCCTCTGCCAGCTCTGTGCTCCTGGTGCCTCATTCACATTCTGCTGGAGCTGTGCTGTTCATAAAGGTGCAGAAATGATGTTATTTCACCCAAATTCATTGGGTAAGGGGCTGGGACGGGAGCTCTGTAAATAAAGGAATTCATTTGCCTTTCAAAGCAAGTTCCCCATGCATCCCACTCCTCTAGCTCCTCTCCTTTTCATATTTATGTCTTTTCTTCTGCATTTCCTGCCCGGATTATGATTGTACCCTAGACATGATTTACATTTAGTGTAGCTTAGAACAACAGAAGTCAAAGCAGCGCTCTACAAGGCTAATCCTCCCTTACACAAACCCTACTCTGAGGAGCAGCTTGTGTTGACTGATCTAACAGTGATCTAAGCAGGCACATTGTTCCACCTAAACCAGCCACAGGTAGGAGTTTGTTAGAGGTGACACTCCTGAAGCTGTTAGACATGCACTTGAAACACGTTCCTAATGGTAATGTTGTGATCATGAAATGGTGGTTAAAGAGGAGATGACATCCTGGTGACTGTGCTTTATGTTCTCTGGAACAGAAGGAATTTAATGATAGGGAGAAAAAGAAGAAAAATCAACCCACAACATAAAGAGTTTCACCTACTTACATCTGTCTGTGCTGCTGCCACACACTGAAAAAAGAGACACTTGAGGAGATTACAACTGAAAACCTCTCATCTAACCAAAGGTAGAATCATACAACTGCTTCAGTTGAAAAATACCTCTAAGGTCATCAAGTCCAACCATCAACCCAGCGCCACGATGACCATTAAACCACGTCCAAAAGTGCCATGCCCACATGTTTCTTGAACACCTCCAGGGATGGTGATCCGATGTACATGTGAAATACATGAGGGAAACCCTGTTGGTTGGGGAACATCACACAAACAAACTGGGAAGAAGCTGAGACCAGACAGCAGAGTGGTAGGATGGGACTGGAATGTGCTTCTGAGAAAAAGGTGACAGGAGCAGAAAAGGGACATGAAGAGGTGGCTCTAGCACAAGAAAATTATCACAGAATCCCAGCACAGTGGGGGTTGGAAAGGAACTTGTAAAGATCATCCAATCCACACCCCCACCACTAAAGTTCTGCACTGATAGAGGGGGAGATGCTCCTAATGTGGAAGGAGGAGGAGCATGTCCCTGCAGGCAGCAGTAGATTATCATGAGCTGCAGCATCTCCATCTCTTACCTGATCTGCAGTGGCACAGGAATGGTTTATCAACAAGGCTGCCCCATCCTTCCAGGCCAGGACAATAAACTTTAGTGGAAGTTTTTTCCCTGTCTTTCTTGATGTGTCCTGTGCAGCCTCAGCCTTTGCTTTGGTTTGTGTGTCTCACAAAGGATGCTCAACCATGCTCCTGTCCATCACATTCTGGGACAACAGTACCAGAGCCTTATCCTGTCTCCATTTCCATGAGATGCTCTGGCAGGGGGTCGGACTCAATGACCTCTTTGGGTCCCTTCCAACCCCTGACATCCTGTGATCCTGTGGTGGCCAGGGTTTTGAATCAAGGGACTCTGGACTGAGAACCTTTCTGTGGTTGGGATAGAGCAGCTTCAATCCTTCTTCAGGAGAATTGTCTAACCTTCAGCAGACCTCAACTTGAAGCCATTTATTAGGCTCTGAAGGAATCTGATTGTTTTCCTGCATCCTGGAACAAAGCCATGGGATAGTGCTCCCATGTGTGTTGACAAAATCCTTCTGACCAGATGGCAGAGCAACAGGAGAGGCTTTGGGCAGCTGCTGCTCCCCTATGGAGTGGTGGGACAAACATAGCAGAGTCTGCACAGGACTCCAGGGTGGCAATAAATCAGAGAGAAGAGTTGGAGCAAGGCCACGAAGGAGATTTAAGTGCACATTTTTGTGTTCCCTGGGGCTGAGTTTTGTTGGCCAGGCTGCTTTATGTAGGAAAGGAAGAGCTGACACCTGGTGAAACATTGCTGGAAGAAGCTGTGTTTAGTGACACCTGCACTGAGCAAGCTGCTCCTTTGATAGAGGTCTGATGTCCGCATTCACATCTTGAGACTGGGATGCCTCGAGGATCTGCACAGCAATAATTTATCACTTGAGGAGCAGTGCACAGAAGGAGTGTGGTCAGAGTACGGCCAACACCTCCTCCTGCTGAGCACTAGAAGATAAAGTAGGCAGGCTGTGATCAGGAGCAGTCAGCCCAGGCTTTCAGGAGGATATTGGGAGATTTGTGTGTGTTTGACCTCCATGGAGTTGCCAAGCTGATCCTCACGCAGTTATCGAGTTGACCTCCGTATCAGCCTGCTGAGCGCTGAAATTCTCTTTCCTGATGATGGATTTTGAGGCTTTTAACAGGCTAATTTTACAATCATTTGCTTCTCATATCTCTCCTCATCACCATAACTTATAACTTTCCTCAACTGTGAGCAGTTTTGCTTCTGACGTGGTTGGAAGTGCTTGCAGAGAGATGAGGTGCTGGGCTGGACAGGAGGTTGGGTTTCACACCGGTTCAGTGTCTCTTCACTTAAGCTTCATTCCTGTGGTGGGCAGGGTGATGTGACCCCTCCAGTGACTTGTGTGGAGGAGTGGTCCCTGTGAGGAAGGCGAGTCTTGGCCACTGTAAGGCTGTGAACAAGGGGACACCTCCTCCTTCCCCTAAAGACAGCCCTGGTACAGGCTGATTTCTAGATGTTGAAGGTGATCTCATCGGTGGCTTTGCTGCAAGGAGCTGTTTGTGAGAATTTTTGTTCCTTTATTGAGTTGTAAAACCTTCATATGACCTTTTTATGAGTCAGATGCAGACAAAGAGAAAATGTTTTGTGTTATCACTTCAAAAAATATCCTGCCTGCTGTACCTTCCTCCCACAAACAATTAGAGAATAAAGTGGTAATTACATGAGTCTATTGATAACAGCTCTTAGCTCAGACAATGCTGGAAGAGAAACTGTAATTTCAGCTGAAGGTGTACAATGAAGTTGACTAAGAAAATGGAAATTTATGTAAATTCCAATATACAATTTATAAGGTTAGGGAAGCCGTGGGATGCACATTTGTGAGCAATTCTTCAGGTTCAATGAGCTTGGTTAGTTTTCCAGACTAAGCAGGTGCTCCCCTTTGGGAGACCACCCTCTGAAAAGCTTTGCTACTTTAGGAGGGTAAAAAAAAATTTGCTTGTGACTAGATGAAAACATTCAGTTGGCATCTGTCACTAGTGGTGTGCCCCAGGGATCAGTGCTGGGCCCAGTCCTGTTCTATATCTTTATTGATGATCTGGACCAAGGGATTGAGTCCAGCATCAGTGAGTTTGCAGGTGAAACCAAGTTATGAGCAGATGTCGATCTGTTGGAAGGTAGGAGAGCTCTGCAGAGGGACCTGGCCAGGCTGGATGGGTGGGCAGAGGCCAATGGGAGGAGATTTAACAAGGCCAAGTGCAGGGTTCTACACTTTGGCTACAACAACCCCAAGCAGTGCTACAGGCTGGGGACAGAGTGGCTGGAGAGCAGCCAGGCAGAGAGGGACCTGGGGGTGCTGGTAGAGAGTAGCTGAAGATGAGCCATCGGTGTGCCCAGGTGGGCAGGAGAGCCAATGGCATCCTGACCTGGATCAGGAACAGTGTGGCCAGCAGGGCAAGGGAATTTATTCTGCCCCTATACTAAGCACTGGTCAGGCTACATCTTGAGTGCTGTGTCCAGTTCTGTGCCCTTCAATTTAAGAGAGATGTTGAGGTGATTGAACNTTAGTGCCGTGGTCTGGTTGATTGGCTAGGGCTGGGTGCTGGGTTGGACTGGATGAGCTTGGACGTCTTTTCCAACCTGGTTGATTCTATGATCTCATGTTTTCCATTATGCATCCCAAGAAGAGGAAGAGTGGAACACACTGGGTGGAGAGTTTTGGGGTACACACATTGGCCATGAAGATCAAAGAATCATAGAGTTGGGTTAGGTTGAAATGGACCTTAAAGTTGTAATTCAAAGGCCCCTGCTGTAGGCAGGGACATCTTCAGCTAGCCCAGGCTGCTCAAGACCCCATCCGATCCGATTTTGAACACCTCCAGGGAGGGGGCATCCACAGCTTCTCTGGCAAACCTCTTCCAGTGTCTCACCGCCCTCACTGGAAAGAATTTCTTCCTCATCTCCAGATTAAATCTCCCCTTCTCCAGCTCAAAACCACTGCCCTCATCCTAGCACTACAAGCCCTTGTAAAATCCTGGCTGCCTTTTGGCCCCTTTCAGGTACTGAAAGGCTACTCTAAGGTCTCCCTGGAGCCTTCTCTTCTCCAGGCTCACCAACCCCAATTCTCAGCCTGTCCTCATAGGATGGGGCACATGCAGAGACCTCAAAGGCCCTCACTTCATCTGCCCTTCCTTGTAGTCCTCTTGTTTTGAGGCATTGAAGTTGTTGAATGGATAATGATAATTTGCACAACACACTATCCTTTGGATCACTTTGAGTCACTGGAGAGAGTCAGCAAACTACAGGAGAGAGCCTGGTGGAGGCTATTCCTGGTCTGTATCAGCAGTAGTGTGGCCATCAGTACCAGGGCAGGGATTTTTGCCCTGTGCTGGACAATGCTGAGGCCATACCTTGAGTACTGGGTACAGTTTAGGGCCCCTCAATCTAAGAAGGACATTGAGGTGCTGGTGTGGGTCAGGAGGATGTCAATGAAGCTGGTGAGAGGTCTGGAGAGCAGATCTGGTGAGGAGCAGCTGAGGGAACTGGGGTTGTTCAGCCTGGAGGAGAGGAGGCTGAGGGGAGACTTCATTGTCCTCTACAGCTCCCTGAGAGGAGGTTGGAGCCAGGTCAGGGTTGATCTCTTTTCCCAGGTAACAAGTGGTAGGACGAGATGAAATGGCTTGAAGTTGCCCCAGGGGAGGTTTAGGTTGGACATTAGAAGAAATTTCACTGGGAAGGTTCTCAAAGCCTGGAACAGGCTCCCCAGGGAGATGATTGAATCCCCAGAAGTGTTTCAGAGAGGCAGAGATGTGGTGCTGAGGGAGGTGGTTTAGCACCATCCTCGGTGGCGTCAGAGAATGGCTGGACTGGATGATCCTAAAGGGCTTTCATGACCAAGATGGTTCTCTGATTGTTTAAGAAGGCCTTGACCCTTTAAGGGGGTGACAGGAAAAGTAGCTTCATGTGGTTTTTTTTTCCCAAATAACTCAGTGTAGCTCATTCTTTAATCTGCCAATTTCCATTCCCATAAAGGTCTTTTTTCTCCCCAGTTATTAAACATCTTTAGAATATGATTTAAAAAATGTAATAACCTCTGTCGTGTGCTCTGCAGCTCGCCCCCAGCCAGGGCACAGCTCCTGAATGCAGCAGTCTAAATTGAATTTACTCATCTGAGGGAAAAGGGACACTTCAGAATATATTGCTTTCTCCCTTCATAGGGCCAGAGCCAGCTCAGAACTCATTCTATCAAGAAAGTAAATAAATTCTACCTTCTGTCTGCTGGCTGAGCTCAAACATTTTGTAAAATTAGTGAGATGTTTCTCAAGTCAGCAGCATAGAAAACCACCAATTAATCACCCAGGTCCTGGCTGATGAAGGGAGGCTGGCTGGGAGCTTTTCATTCTGAAGCTAATGGGACCCAGGCTAACTGTTGCTCAGCAGATGTGGCCACTGAGAGGGGCAGAAGTAGTTCCTCCCTGTCCCTGTGGATTCTGTAGAAACAGGTCTGTGATCTCTGGAGGTGTTCAAAAAACAAGCAGACATGGCACCTGGGGGCATGGTTTAATGGCCATGCTGGTGTTAGGTCGGTGGTTGGACTTGATGCCCTTAAAGTTCTTTTCCACCCAGAACGATTCTGTCATTCTGTGCCCATGCCACTGGGCACAGCTGTGTCCCAGGGTGGTCACCTAGTTTCAGCCAAGCAGAGCTCTCAGGGTGGAGAACATCCCTCAAACTGTTGGTCACTTTCTTCTTGAGTCCACTAAGTGTGACCAGCAGATCAAGGGAGGTTCCCCTGCCCTTTCTACTCTTCCCTAAGAAGGCCACAGTTAAAGTCCTGGGTCCAGTTCTGGGCTCCCCAGTTCAAGAGAGAAAGGTAACTACTGGAGAGAGTTCAGAGTTAGGTAACTACAGAGAGAGTCCTCAACTCCAGAGATGTTGAGAGGCCTGGAGCATCTCTGTGAGGAGGAAAGGCTGAGAGCCCTGGGGCTGTTGAGCCTGCAGAAGAGCAGCCTGAGAGGGGATCTGATCAGTGCTCAGCAACGGGTATAAGAGCTGTATGGAGCTAGAGGATTGGGCCAGACTCATTTCAGTGGTGCTCAGTGACAGGACAAGGAGCAATGGGCACAAACTGGAACCCAGGAGGTTCTACCTGAACAGGAGGAGGAACCTGTTTCGTGTGAGGGTGCTGGAGCCCTGGAGCAGGTTGCCCAGAGAGGCTGTGGAGTCTTCCTCCCTGGAGAGCTGGGCATTGTGCTGCTGGGCAAGCTGCTGTGGGTGCCCCTGCTTCAGCAGGAAGGTTGGACTGAATGATCTCCAGAGGTCCCTTCCAATCTCCACTGTGCTCTGCAGAAGAGTCACTGCACACCAGCACATGCCATTGTGTTTCTACATGTGTCCATATACCTTGGAAACTGACAATGTGTGTTGGCCACAGCAGATGTGACTTAGAGACAATAGCAGCTGGCTGTGCTGTGAGCCAAAGGAGTGGTCCTTTCCTTTTGAGTTCTAACAGGTCCCAGTGACTCAAACCCAGCTGCCAAAGCAGAGAAGTTCGAATTTTCTTTTGCACTGTCAGCTCTTCTGGTTTCTTTTCCTGCTTCATAAGTTTTCAGCTATCTCCAGTGCAAAGAAAGGCAGGAGTCTGCCAGCATCTTCCGTTCCCCGTAGGTCCCCCTGGCAAGTTGCTGGATGTCCGAGGCCAGCTGGACCCTGGTAGTCTCCTTCATGCCAACCCACTCTCTGGCTCTCCTGGGGACTGCAGTCTTTAAATAGCTGGATATATGGTTCCTATCAAGGTAAAAATGTTCTAAGGGACATCCCAAAATCTCTCAGCATCAACAGGAACATCTCCAAGAATGATACAGGAGAAGCTGGTCCAAGATTTGGCAGCTTTTGGTGTGGTGGGATGTGTGGTATCTGGGGTAGCAAAGAGGTGCAATGCTGACTCTGGTGAGTGAGTGGTGACCTGAAACTTCAAAGACTCGTTCCTGGCTGTAGACACAGTTCAAGAACTGGGCTCCTCAGTTTAAGAGGGACAGGGATCTGCTGGAGAAGGTCCAGCAGAGGGCTATGAGGCTGATTAGGGGACTGGAGCACTGCCTGGTGAGGAGAGGCTGAGGGACCTGGGGCTGTTTAGTCTGGAGAAGAGAAAACTGAGAGGAGAATTAATCAATGTTTATCAATATCTGAGGGCTGGGGGTCAGGAGAGGGGGGACAGGCTCTGCTCAATTGCTGCCTGGGATAGGACAAGGAGCAATGGATGGAAGCTGCAGCACAGGAGGTTCCAGCTCAACACAAGGAGGAACTTCTTGACTGTAAGGGTCCCAGAGCACTGGCACAGGCTCCCCAGAGAGGTTGTGGAGTCTCCTTCTGTGGAGCCTTTCAAGGCCTGTCTGGATGTGTTCCTGTGTGGCCTGAGCTCGATTGTATGTTCCTGCTGTGGCAGGGGGGTTGGACTCGATGATCTCTTTGGGTCTGCTCCAACCCCTGGCATCCTGTGAGCCTATGAAATAACATGGGTTCCAGACCGTAACTAACACTTTCCTCCTTTGCTCTCTTCTCTGTGGACGGGGTTGGCTTTGACTTTCACTGCATCCAGTTCTGGAGCCCTCACTGTAGGAAGGACATAGAGCTGATGGACAGGTCCAGAGGAGGCCACGGAAATGGTCAGAGGGTTGGAGCAGCTCTGCTGTCGGGGCAGGCTGAGGGAGCTGGGGGTATGGAGCCTGTAGAGGAGGAGGTACCACGGGGACCTGATAGCAGCCTGCAAATACCTGAAGGGGGCTACAGGAAGGATGGAGAGAAGCTGTTTGCAAAGGACTTCAGGGAAAGGATGAGGAGCAATGGGTTCAAGATTGAGAAGAGCAGGCTTAGATTGGATGTTATGAACAAATTCTTTACTATGAGGGTGGTGGAGCACTGGAACAGGTTGCCCAGGGAGGTGGTTGAGGCCCTTTCCCTGGAGACATTCAAGGTGAGGCTTGAGGGGACCCTGGGTGACCTGGGCTGGTGGGGATGTCCCTGCTGACTGCAGTGGGGGCAGACTAGATGACCTCTGAAGGTCCTTTCCAGCCCTGGATATTCTGTGGTTCTAAAGCTTATATTTTGTGTGGCCCTAGAGTTCACGGGATCACGGGATCACAGGATGTTAGGNATTTATCAAAGCCCCTCTAAGTCTTCTCTTCTCCAGACTAAACAGCCCCAGGTCCCTCAGCCTCTCCTCATCAGCCATGCCCTCCTGTTCCCAAATCATCCTCGTAGCCCTGTGCCGGACCCTCTCCAGCAGATCCCTGCCCCTCTTAAACTGGGGAGCCCAAAACTGAACACAGTATTCAAGATGTGGTCTCAGCAGGGCAGAGTAGAGTGGGAGGAGAGCCTCCCTTGATCTGCTGGACACACTCTTCCTAATACACCCCAGGATCTCATTGGCCTTCTTGGCCACAAGGGCACATTGCTGTGCCATGGTTAACTTGTTATCCACCAGGAGTTCTGGAGTGCCCAGCTTGGACTTTGCTCCCCAGACTCTAAAAACCTGTGTTAGTGATTCGAGCTCCAGGGAAATATACCCAGGGATACACAGAAGAAATGAATTTTTGCTGCAATGCCATTTAACAGAAATCCACACCTTACAGAATCCCACAACGGTAGAGGTTGGAAGGGGCCTCTGGAAATCATCAGGTCCAACCCCCCTGCCAAGACAGGTTCACCTAGAGAAGGCCACAAAGGAACATGTCCAGGTGGGTTTGAAATGTCTCCAGAGACATGTTTTGTCCATGTCGTGGGGAAAAAAGTGGTGCTCTACCTCCAAAAGACATCAACTGGGTTAAAGTGAGGAAAACCCAAACCATCATCCTCAGCCTTTCCCCATCTCCACTAACAACCCTATTTTGAAGTGGCTGTCCTTCTGTCCAGGCTTTGATCAAACTGTACAGAGAGCAGACAGCAATAAAGGGGGAGGAATCACTTTGATTTGTCCTTCCACTCAACCTCTGCCTGCCTGGCCTCCTGAGCTGACCTTTATTTAATTGGGACAAGTCTGGAAGGATTGCTAGAAAGCGTTGGGTCCCTGTCTCTGTTCCATCACCTATTTGTGAAGAGAGGACTGTCTGGAGAGTACAGCCACAGTCCACCAAATCTGCTCCTGTCAAGCCCCTAACTACTGCTTCAGAAGAAGAAATAAAGCTCTCACGTATTAGAAAATTGAGCTCATGGAGATGGCTTTTGGGAGTGTAGTCTTCGGGAGCTCTGACTCAAAGGGGAAGATTTGTTACAAGCAATTTCCTTGCTCACAGCCCTGTCCTGTGAGCTCCCTGTGCAGGAGCTGGGAGAGATGTATGGCTGATGGAAGGAGGGAAAATGAAGCCCGAATGAGGAAAGGCTGAGAGAGCTGGGTTGGGTCAGCCTTGAGAAGAGAAGACTCAGGGAACACCTGGTCACCGTGGACCAGGACACAAAGGGAGGCTACCAGGAGGATGGAGACTCTGTTTTTACAAGGAGTCGCATGGAAAAGACTTCAGGGTGATGGGGACAGGTTACTCCAGAAGGAAATGTCTCCCCATGAGAGCAGTTGGACTCTTGATTGGAATCATCTCCCAAGGGAAGTGGTCGATTCTCATGAACTGGTGAGTTTGAGCTGTCAGCTTGACAGGGTGCTGGGCCAGAATCACAGAATTAACCATGTGGGGAGAGACCTCTAAGATCATCCAGTCCAACCTATCACCTAACCCTTCTAATTAACTAACCTATGGCATTGAGTGCCTCATCCAGCCTCCTCTTAAACACCTCCAAGGATGGGGACTCCACCACCTCCCCAGGCAGCCCATTCCAATGCCAATCACTCTTGCTGTGAAGAACTTCTTCTGAACATCCAGCCTGAACCTGCCCTGGCACATTTTGAGTCTGTGTACTCTTGTTCTGTCACTTGGTGCCTGGCAGAAGAGACCAACCCCACCTGGCTACAACTTTCCTTCAAGTAGTTGTAGAGAGCAATGAGGTCTCCCCTGACCCTCCTCTTCTCCAGGCTCATTTCAACTGCACTCTCAGTTGGGGCCCCCAGTTCAAGAGGGACATAGAAGTGCTTGAGAGAGTCCAGCACAGAGCCAGAGAGATGCTGAAGGGAATGGAACATCTCTGTTAGGAGGAGAGCCTGAGGGAGCTGGGGCTGTGCTGCTTGGAGGAGAGGAGACTGAGAGGTGACCTCATCAGTGGTTATAAAGATGTGCAGGGTGAGTGGCAGGAGGCTGGAGCCAGGCTCTGCTGGGTGGTGCCCAGTGACAGGACAAGGGGCACTGGGTGGCAGCTGAGCCATAGGAAGTTTCATGTGAACATGAGGAGGAATTTTTTTTCCCTGTGGGACTGACAGAGCACTGGAACAGGCTGCCCAGGGGGGCTGTGGAGTCTCCCTCTCTGGAGATATCCAAAATCTACCTGGATGTGTTCCTGTGTGATCTGCTCTAGGAGATCCTGCTCTGGCAAGGGGGTTGGACTGAATGAGCTTTGGCGTTCCCTTCCAGCCCCTGACATTCTGTGATCACTCAGGAAGTTTAGGCCAGGTGGTCCTTGGAGTCTCTTCCAACCTAACACTCTGGGATTTTATGACACACCAAGCAGGCACTGAAACTCGGCAAGCAGCTCATTGGCCAAACCCTCCAGTGCTAGCTGAGGATCTTGCTCCTATCTGCATGCTGGTGGTGATGCTTGGCTGTGGGTACAGGTGTGGATACTTCAGCACACACTGGCACAGGAGGAGGTCACCTCTTCAAAATCAGCCTCTCTTGTGGTCCCCGACGGCAATGGTGGCTCTGGTAGAGTAGTTTTTTTTTTAGTGTTTTTCAGTTTCTTTTGTCATAAATGGTGCTTGAAAAAATATTCTTTAATGAAGTGCTTTGGGTTGTGTCATCAGAGTGGGGTTTGTGATTCATGTTTCCAGGGCAAAGAATTGGGGCTGAAGGAAAAGGAAGGTTTTATTATTTGATTTTTTTTTTTTAAATCATCAACATGTTCATTATTCACTTCCCACTCTGAGGCAAGACAAGAAAAACAGCAGCTTTCTGATGAAAAGCAGAGGAACCATCAGGTCCCACTCACTTTTCATGAGCTCAGAACTGATGTCAGTGACTGTCAGATTCAAGTGATTTTCCCCGTAAATCTCCCTGCTCCTCACAAAAGGGAATCATTGTTCCCCGGCTCCACGCCAGCTCTTTTTGTTCAGGTTTGCTGTCTGTGAGATTTAATGAGAAGAAGCATGGACCACATCAAGAGCTGGCCAGGTGCCAGTTAGGAGATGGCTGTGTCTGAAAACCTCCTCCTGGAATTGTGCTTCCAGTTATCTCCTCGGGGGTGATGAGGAGAAAGCAGCTGGGAGCTTGCTGAAGGTGCTTGCTGAAGCATGTAGATGTGGCGCTCAGGATACAGTTTAGTGATTGTAGTCGTTGGGTTATGGCTGGACTCAGTCTTAAAGATCTCTTCTAAACTTAATGCTGGATGTTAGGAGGAAGTTCTTGACAGAGAGAGTGATTTGCATTGGAATGGGCTGCCCAGGGAGGTGGTGGAGTCGCTGTCCCTGCAGGGCACAGTATCACAGTATCACAGTATCACCAAGGTTGGAAGAGACCTCATAGGTCATCAAGTCCAACCTGTTACCACAGAGCTCAAGGCTAGACCAAAAAAAAAGCCTGGATGAGGCACTTAGTGCCATGGTCTGGTTGATTGGCTAGGGATGGGTGCTAGATTGGACTGGATGATCTTGGGGGTCTCTTCCAACCTGGCTGATTCTATGATTCTAAGACTCGACGATTTTCTGATTCTCTTTGATTCTATGATTACCTTGAAGAAAACCCAGCAGAAATATCTTACTGACAGAATTCTGCCTGCTGGGGGAAGAGATGGAGAGTGGAGGCTTGGACAACATCAAAAAACCTCAATAGGATGAAAAACTTCTTAACTGTAAGGGTAAGGGTGACAGAGCCCTGGAGCAGGCTGCGCACAGCGGTTGTGGAGTCTCCTTCTCTGGAGAGCTTCCAACCCCAGCTGGGCATTGTGCTGCTGGGCAAGCTGCTGTGGGTGCCCCTGCTTTAGCAGGTGGGTTAGACTAGATGAGCTCCAGAGATCCCTTCCAAGTCCCACTATGCTGGGATACAGGGATTCTGTGACTCTTACCTTTGGGCAGCCCACTCAGTGCTCATGTTGAAGTAACTTCTGAGGCAATTCATCAGTGTTGTGCTTTGAGCTCAGCCCTGAATTAATGCACAGAGAAAGAGGTCGTGCCCATGATTCGTGTTTGGCACCAGGGAACTTGCAGGCTGTCAACAGCATTTTCAGTTTCTCTTTCCAATCTATTAAGGTGTTTAATTTCATTTTAACCTTAAGCAGTCAGGGTTGGTAGCAGCCCTCAATGCTCAATTAATATTGCTGGTTTGCAAGCCATTAATTGCTGTGGATGAAATGCAACAGTAGCTCCAGAAAAGAAAATCCTATTTTTGACATCCCTCAGATAGTGGACTTGGAACTAAAGGTGACAGAGCCACATGAAGTCATCTGCAGTTAGAACACAGCAGTCTTTATCATCTGACTAGTGCTGCACTCATGTCTCTTTTCTTCATTTATTGATGAGAGTACCTCAAACCTGAGGTGACTTCACATAACAAGGGTTGGGTGTGAGCACAATGGAGTCCAGGTCATAGAATCATAGAATTATAGAATCATAGAATGGTATAGGTTGGAAGAGACCTCAAAGATCGTCTAGTTCCAGCCCTCAACCTCCTTCAGATGCTTCTGTGCAGTGATGTTTTATGGATATTTCTTTCTGATGGCACTCTGTTGAGTACAAAAAGAATCATAGAATCACAGACTGGTTTGAGTCGGGCAGGACCTTAAAAATCATCTAGTTTCAAACCCTGCCATGGGGAGGGACATCTCCTACTAGACCAAGTGCTCGAGGCCCCATTCAACCCGGCTTGGAACACTTCCAAGCTTGAAACTTTCACAACTTCTCTGGGCAACTTGTTCCAGTGCCTCACCACCCTCATGTAGAGGTATTTCTTCCCAGTGTCTCATCTCAATCCAGCTTCTTCCATTTTGAAGTCATTACCCATCATCCTGTCACTCCAAAGTCCCTCTCCAGCTTTCCTACAGTGTCCTTCAATACTGGAAGCCTTCTCTTCAGTCTCCCTGGAGTCTTCATCAGTATTGAACAACCCCAACTCTCTCAGCCTTCCAGCCCTTCTAGCACAGCTGTTGCCTTCTCTGGCCCTGCTCCAAAAGGTTCATGTCTGTGCTGTGCTGTGCTGAGACCCCCAGAACTGGCCCAGCACTGCAGGTGGTGTTTCAGCAGAGCTATCTCTGATGGCACAGATGCAGAGATGATGGTACTTCACAGCAGTGGAAATGGATGATCTTTAAGGTCCTTTCCAACCCAAAATATTCTGTGATATAATCTAGCACCCTATGTAGAGAAAGAGACATCTTCTACTAGCGCAGGTCATTCAGAGACATGTCCATCCTCACCTGGATTGCTTTCAGGGATGGGACGTTTATCACAGCATCACAGTCTCACAGTATCACCAAGGTTGGAAGAGACCTCACAGATCATCAAGTCCAACCCTTTACCACAGAGCTCAAGGCTAGACCATGGCACCAAGTGCCACGTCCAGTCCTGCCTTGAACAGCACCAGGGCAACTGGGAGAGACGGCAACTCCACCACCTCCCTGGGCAGCCCATTCCAGTAGCCAATGACTCTCTCAGTGAGGAACTTTCTCCTCACCTCAAGCCTAAACTTCCCCTGGCGCAGCCTGAGGCTGTGTCCTCTTGTTCTGGCGCTGGCCACCTGAGAGAAGAGAGCAACCTCCCCCTGGCCACAACCACCCCTCAGGTAGTTGTAGACAGCAATAAGGTCTCCCCTGAGCCTCCTCTTCTCCAGGCTAAACAATCCCAGCTCCCTCAGCCTCTCCTCGTAGGGCTGTGCTCGAGGCCTCTCACCAGCCTCGTTGCCCTTCTCTGGACACGCTCAAGCATCTCAATGTCCCTTCTAAACTGGGGGGCCCAGAACTGAACACAGTACTCAAGGTGTGGTCTAACCAGTGCAGAGTACAGGGGCAGAATGACCTCCCTGCTCCTGCTGGCCACACCATTCCTGATGCAGGCCAGGATGCCATTGGCTCTCTTGGCCACCTGGGCACACTGCTGGCTCATGTTCAGGCGGGTATCAATCAGCACCCCCAGATCCCTCTCTGTCTGGCTGCTCTCCAGCCACTCCGACCCCAGCCTGTATCTCTGCATGGGGTTGTTGTGGCCAAAGTGCAGCACCCTGCACTTGGAGCCATTGAATGCCATCCCATTGGACTCTGCCCATCTGTCCAGGCGGTCAAGGTCCCGCTGCAGAGCCCTTCTGCCCTCCAACCCAGCCACATCAGCCCCCAGCTTGGTGTCATCTGCAAACTTGCTGATGACTGACTCAATGCCCTCATCCAGATCATCTATGAAGATGTTAAAGAGGATGGGGCCCAGCACTGATCCCTGAGGGACACCACTAGTGACTGGCCGCCAGCTGGATGTGGCACCATTCACCACCACTCTCTGGGCTCGGCCCTCCAGCCAGTTCCTCACCCAGCACAGAGTGTTGCCATCCAAGCCGTGGGCTGACAGCTTAGCCAGCAGTTTGCTGTTTATTACCCCTCTGGGCATGATACCCAGAGGGTATATATGATACCCAAAGATTGATACAAACTGTATCAATCATTGGGTAAGAATGTGCAGACTGAGGGTGCAGGCAGCTTCAGAATTCATCCCATTAAGTGATGGTGGGCTGCAGAAATTTGTCAGAATGTTTGCTGTCCACATTCTCGTGGTCCCTGTGCCAGATGGCAAAGCTCCTTTTACATTTAGACCCTGGGAGATGAAAAGAAAGCTGACTTCTGAGATCATCTCCACTGAAGACCTTGTAGTAGCCTTCCAGTATCTGAAGGAGAGCTACAGGAGGGCTGGGAAGGGACTATTTACAAGGTCTTGTAATGACAGAATGAGGACTAATGGGTTTGGACTGGCAGAGAGGAGATTTAAATTGGATGTTAGAAAGAAGTTCTTTGCAGTGAGGGTGATGAGGCACTGGAACAAGTTGCCCAGAGAGGTTGTGGATCACAGAATCACAGAATGTGATCAAAGATCACATTCTGTGATTCTGTGATCCACAACCTCCCTGGAGGTGTTCAAGAGCAGGTTAGATGAGGCCTTGAGTGACCTGTTCTAGTGGGAAGTGTCCCTGCCTATGGTGGAGGATTGGAACTGGATGATCTTTGAAGTCCCTTCTAACCTAAACCATTCTGTGATTCTATGAAGAGAGAGGCCCCTCACTTTTTCCTTTGAAAGGATAAGAGAAAAATCATTTTCTTGTAATAAGGAGACGTGACAAAGGGTGACTAAGCAGGAATGCTGAAGGCACTTAAACAATGAAATGAAAGTGAGGGTTAAAAAGTGGCTCTTGGAGAGCTGTGTATGGAGTCACTTGGGTGCAGCCGTGTGCGCTGCAGCTTGCAGCTCCCAATCTTTGCAGCTGATGAACATAGAATTGTTTGGGCTGGAAGACACCTTCAAGACCTAGTCAAACTAACACCACCATGGCCATTAAACCATGTCACAAAGTGCCATGTCCACACATCTCTTGAACACCTTCAGAGACAGTGACTGCCATATCCCTGGGCAACTGGTTCCAGCACCAGAGCCGGAAAGAAAGGAAGAAATTTCCCCTCATGTCCAAGTTAAACCTTCCTTGGCACAATTTCAGGCCATTTCCTTTCATCCTATCACCTGATACTAGGGAGAAGAGACCAAGCCTAACCTGGCTTCAATCTCCTTTCAAGGAGTTGCATGGAGCCAAAATGCTCCCCTCAGCCTCCTCTTCTCCAGGCTGAACACCCTCAGCTCTTTCAGCTGCTCCTGCCCAGCCCTGTTCTCCAGAATCTTCACCAGCTTGGTTGCCCTTCTCTGGACTTGCTTCAGCCTCTGAATGTCCTTATTGTAGTGAGGGGTCTACAATGGAACCCATTATCTGAGCTGTGTCCTCACCAGTGCTCAGTACAGGGGCACCATTGCTGCTCTACTTGAATGGTCTCTTTAAACCCCTTGTTTCTCAGCTGGGGCCAGTTCTGAAGTCAGGTAGCTCATATCTGTGTTCTGGCTTTTTATCATCTTTATTTTATCTTGCCTCCCGTGGCTGGAAGCAGGGACAAGATGAGCTGTTATTCAGCTGCCTCCTTCCATTAGGCAAAGGAGTTCCCAGGGCAGCACAACAGCTGAAGAGAAGGCAGTAGAGAAGAATGTGGAGTTTGCACATTTGCCAGGTTTCTGGGGCCATTGAATGGCATATTCTGCACAAATGTAATCAGATGAGGAGGAAATCTCTTGACCATCAAACACAATTTCATTTTCAGGCATTGGAATGGATTGCTGAGGGAGGTGGTGGAGCCTGCTTTTCTGGAGGGATTCCAAACCCAGCTGGGCATTGTGATCATGGGCAAGCTGCTGCGGGTGTCCCTGCTTTAGCAGGGGAGTTGGACTAGGATGATCTCCAGAGGTCCTTTCTGATCCCTACCACACCGAGAGTCCCCATCCCTGGAGGTGCTCAAGAAAGCTTAAGACATGGTTTAATGGCCATGGTGGTCTTAGTTTGATATGGGACTTGATGATCTCAGAGGTCTTTCCCATCCCAAACAATTCTATGATTCTATGATTTTGCTAAGGGTTTTGTGCAGCCCACAGGAATGCATTGAAGAGAGATTCATTCCAGACCATGCTCTTGTCCCTCTCTGGAAATGGATTCCTGTTGTGACATTTTCTCCTCCCGCTACAACTTTTGTCACAGCAATGGCTTGTGTGGTCTCATTGTCATGTTGCCATACCACACTCTGGTGACCTTTTTAATATTCAGCTTTTTGAGTGGTTGACCATTGCCTCTCCTTCCCTCCCCATCAAAAGAGGAGCCTAACCTGGTGCAAAGCACTGGGCTGACCAGCCGGATGAAATGAAGGATTCTGCAAAGGTCAGTGTGCTGCAGCCCTCCCTACATTTCACAGCATGCATTAGGTATGGAAATTTGGATTCCTCCTCCCCCAGATAAAGACCATTCCAGCAGAGAAAGTAAAAATAGGTCCAGCATCAATCTCGTGCTGTGCTAACAGCAGGGCTGGGGGAATGGTGGGGCTGTGTAATTTCTCCCATTGTTATTATGGTTTTTAGCTTCTGCTCCTCTTCGGATGGATTATCACCGGAATGTGGCAGAAAAGCTTCATTTACATTTGAGTCAGGAAGCTATTTCTGGGGCTGCTCAGGCTCCTGGCAGCTTTGAGAGGCTCCTCAGCTACTTGCAGTCACTAGATAAAAAGGTAAAATTCATTCAGATAACAAACAGAGGTTGTTCTGCTACTTCAGCAACTTCAGCAGTGTTCTCAGTGTGGAGGCTGCACCAGCACAGATGGGCATCTGCTGCTCCTTGTCATAGAATGGGTTGGGTTGGAAGGGACCATAAAGATCATTCAGTTCCCAGCTCTCTGCCATGGGGAGGGTCACCTGCCACTAGGCCAGATTGTTCAAGATCCCATCTAGCCTGGCCTTGAATGCCTCCAGCAAGGGGGTATTAGCAGCCTCCCTGAGCAACCTGTGTCAGTGTCTCACCACCCTCACTGGAAAGAATTTCTTCCTTATCTCCAGCCTAAATCTCCTCCAGCTCATTGCCTTCATCCTGCCACTACAAGTCCTTGCAAAAAGTCTCTCCTCAGCTCTCCTTCAGGTACTGGAAGGCTGTTCTAAGGTCTTCCTGGAGCCTTTTCTTCTTCAAGCTGAACAATCATAGAATCATAGAATGTCAGGGGCTGGAAGGGACCTCCAAAGCTCATCTGATCCAGCCCCCCTGACAGAGCAGGATCACCTAGAGCAGATCACACTGGAATGCATCTGGGTGGTTCTTGAATATCTCCAGAGAGGGAGACTCCACAGCCCCCCTGGGCAGCCTGTTCCAGTGCTCTGTCACCCTCACAGAATAAAAAGTCCTCCTCAGGTTCACCTGGAGCCTCCTATGCCTCAACTTCCACCCACTGCCCCTTGTCCTGTCACTGGGCATCACTCAGCAGAGCCTGGCTCCAGCCTCCTGGCACTCACCTCTGACATATTTATAAACATGAATGAGGTCACCCCTTAATCTCCTCCTCTCCAACAACCCCAACTCTCTCAGCTTGCCCCTGTAGTGGAGGTGCTGCAGCCCTCTGAACATCTTGTGGCCTCCTCTGGGCTTGATCCAGCAGAGAGGAGAGAGAAGGAAATGAAGAAGACAGGGGAAGGAAGAGGAATGGGAAGGACAGAGGAGAGGATTCCCAGCCCCTTGAGAAAACTTTAGATCATCCCTCTCAGAGCTATTCCTCCACCTCTCTGCTGGATGTTAATTACTGAAGCTTGTAACTCCAGACTTTTGTTCTCAACCATATCCTAGTTCACTTCCCATGCAGATGAATGGCAATTGATTCATTTGCTCTGATCACAGTGGGGTTAGGATCTTTGCTATGCAGGTGACAATATTAATTGCCTGGCGTGATCTTCTGAGGAACTGAAGGTAGAAGGAAGGATTCCACAGCCCAAGTCATTATGAGAGCAGCACAATTCATTATCTCTGTGTTATTATTGCTAATGACATCGTAATAGGCTTTTTACTAACAATAAATATCTTACTATGAGCTCAGGGTTTCACTTAACAGCCTTTTGATCTCAAAGGCAAAGGGTTGTGTTGTCTTCAGGCTTGTGCTGCCCATCATAAGGAGCTGCCCAGTGTACCATCTCAAGATATACTTTAGTTTTTGGCCAGAGATGCATGTCCAAGCCCTTGGAGGCACCATCTCAAGATGTAGAAGATGGAGAAGAGGAGGCTCAAGGGGGACCTCATTGATGTCTACAACTGCCTGAAGGGAGGTTGTAGCCAGGTGGGGTTGGTCTCTTCTCCTAGGCAACCAGCAACAGAATGAGGGGACATAGTCTCAAGTTGTACCAGGGGAGGTCTAGGCTGGATGTTAGGAAGAAGTTCTTGACAGAGAGAGTGATTAGCATTGGAATGGGCTGCCCAGGGAGGTGGTGGAGTCACCATCCCTGGAGGTGTTCAAGAAAAGCCTGGATGAGGCACTTAGTGACATGGTCTAGTTGATTGGACAGGGCTGGGTGCTAGGTTGGACTGGATGATTTTGGAGGTCTCTTCCAACCTGGTTGATTCTATGATTCTATGTACATTGAGTTTTGGCCATTTCTGTGCTGCAGCATTTTGGGCAATGGTGTGAATCCAAGCCCTTGGAGGTAAAGCATCTTGAGCCCAGGCTGTGTGAGGACCTACCTTCCCAGTGTCCCATGGCTTGTCCTGCTGTCAGCGTGGGGAGCAAGGACTAGCTCAGATGCATAGGGACTGGTGTCCAGCCCCTACTTCTCTCCAGGGACAGGACCTTAGCAAATGAATGTCTTCATACTCACAGGTATTGGGTGTCCCTTGAAAACACAGTGTGTTGCTGGTTGAGCATCTCTTGGCAACAGTGTTTGCAGCTGATCTCTCTTGAAACTATTGGTCACAGAAAGATAGAACCATGGAGTGGTTTGGGCTGAAAGGAACCCCTAAATGTCATCCAGTCCAACTCCCCTGCAGTCATCAGGGACCTCCCTGACTAGAGCAGGTGGCTCAGAGCCCCAAACAATCTGACATGCAATGGTTCCAGAGATGGGACATCTCTCACCTGTCTGAGCAACCTGGGCCATAGCCTCACCACCCTCAATGTCAAACATTTCTCCCTTCTCTCCAGTCTAAATCTCCCTCTTTCAGTTTCAAACCACCATCTCTTGTCCTGTCACAACAGGCCCTGATCAAAAAGTCTGTCCCCAGCTTTCTTGGAGTGTCCTTTAAGCATGGAAAGGCCACTAGAAAGTCTCCCCGGACCCTTCTCTTCTCCAGGCCAAACAACCCCAACTCTCTCAGCCTGGCCTCCCAGCAGAGAGCTTCCAACCCTCCCATCATTGCTGTGGTGTCCTCTGTCCCCACCCCAGCAGGCCCCTGTCTGTGCTGAGGACTCCAGAGCTGGCCCCAGTAATGAGGTGGGGGAGAGGGGGCTCAGCATAGCACATCAGAGGAGCAGAATCCCCTCCCTGTCCCCGCTGGCCACGCTGCTGGGGATCAGCCCAGGACAGGGCTGCCTCTGGGTTGGGAGCACTCATTGTTGGCTTTGGTCCAGCTTTCACCCACCAGCACCTCCAAGTCTTCCTCTCCATTCTATGACCTTATGGCTGTAGCCAGAGCAGCACTGTGAGATCTCAGTGCAGTGAGAAGACTCCCCTCCATCTGAGGGTGCTGAGGGATTGCTCACAACTCCTGCAGACAAGATGCTGCAGTTGATTGCTTCCATGCTGCTTCTTACCTACCCTGAAAGACTTTTTTCCCTGCTCCAGAGGACATCGATCAAAATCTGGAGGGTGCAGCACTCATGTTGTGAATACAACAACTCACCAAAGCAGCTCATAAATCAGGAGTCATTTCTAGCAGAAGACACAGCAGCTTCTCCCTGCTTGCTGCGCTATCTGAGGTTGTTGTGAGGAGGCTCCCAAGAGCAGGCTCTTGTTTGGTTGGTTTTTAAATGTATAACTTCTTGGTCTTAGCACAACTGCACTTACAAGTAGGGCTAGCATCTGTCCTTCAGAAAAATCATCCCAGCTTGGGGCACACCACGGAGCTGGTGGTCAGAGCCCAAAGTTTCAAGCCCGTCTAGAGGAAAACTCTTCCGTGGTGACATTGAGCCTCACCCCTGCCTGAGAGAAGCAGGGCATGGAGCAGATTTTTTTGCTCTGGGCAACCTGGCTGCCTCCTGCTCCAAGTGACCTCACAAAGCAAAGACAAAGTCTTTGTCCCCAGCAGAGAAACTAAAAATACAGACTTTTTAGAGTGGGGCTTGATGGATGGCTCTGCTTAGTTCTGAGTCACAGAATCACAGAATGTCTTGGGTTGGAAGGGACTCTTGAAGGTCAGCATGTCCAAACCCTTTGCAGGCAGCAGGGACATCTGCAACTAGATCAGCTTGCTAAGAGCAACATCAATTTTAGCCTTGGATGTCTCAACCACATAATTCAAGGCCAGGACAGGCACTTCTCTTAGCAAAACCATGGAGCAGAGGACAGAATGGTATGGAGACTTGGGCTGATTTCCAGACAATGCTCTTTTCAGGGGATTTAGTCACCAGGTCCTGGTGGAGCCTCCAGACTCACCTTCGCACGCCTGCATCACAGGTTGCCCAGGGAGATTGTGGATGCTCCCTCCCCGGAAGTGTTCAAGGCCAGGTTCCTGCCTGTGGTGGGGGATTGGAACTGGATGAGCTTTGAGGTCATGCTAGAAGTAGTGATGAAGAGCAACTCAAGACATCTATCTGGATCACAGGATCACAGGCTCACAGGACATAAAGAGTTGGAAGGGATCCAAAGAGATCATCAAATCCGCCCCCTCTGCCATAGCAAGACCAGACAATTGAGCTTAGGTCACACAGGAGCTCATCCAGATAGGCCTAGAAAGGCTCCAGAGAAGGAAACTCCACAACCACCCTGGGAAGCCTGTGCCAGTGCTCTGGGACCTCTCCAGTCAAGAAGTTCCCTCTTGTGTTAAGCTGGAACCTCCTGTGCTGCAGCTTCCATCCATTGCTCCTTGTCCTATCCCAGGGAGCAAGTGAGCAGAGCCTGTCCCCCCTCTCCTGACCCCCAGCCCTCAGATATTGATAAACATTGATTAAATCCCCTCCCAGTCTTTTCCAGCCTAAACAGCCCCAGGTCCCTCAGCCTCTCCTCATCAGGCAGTGCTCCAGTCCCCTCATCATCCTCGTAGCCCTCTGCTGGACCTTCTCCAGTAGATCCCTGTCCCTCTTAAACTGAGGAGCCCAAAGCTGAAGGCAGTACTCAAGATGAGGTCTCCACCATGGCAGAGCAGAGAGGGAGAAGAACCTCCCTTGATCTGCTGGACACACGCTTCTTAATGATCCCAGAGGATATTTGCTCAGGGAAAAAACAGTATCAGGAGACATCTCAGCACCATTCCCTTTCATTTCCAGTCACCATGTTTCAGGGCAGTTGTGGTGGCACAGTGACATACAAAGTGATTTATTCACGGCAAGAGAATCTGCATGCTTGAACGTATCCCAGAGCGAGTCTGCGGCTGTTGAGGCAGGGTCATTACCAGCTGGAAAATAGATATTTTAACTTTAATTGAATTTCATAAAAGCTGCAGCCTGGCCTTTAACAGAGAGGCTTCCTTTTCATTTATCACACACACAGGCATTTGCTTTTGGCTCTTGGATTTACTCTCCGTAGCTGCCGAAGACATTTTGCCCCAGCTGCCTCCTGGCATGGAATTCAGAAAACGCTCACTAGAAAATTAGCATCTCTTTGCTTTGGTGTCTCCTGACTGAGATGGAACAGGGCCCAGCAGGCACCAAACATCTCACATTTATCGCCCAAAGTTGTTCCAATTGTCCAGCAGCTGAGTTGGTTGCGTTGGCTGCGCAGTGATAAGCAGAAGTGGTGTCCTGGTGCTGCCTATGAGTCCTGCTGCCTCAAGGACTGCACTTCTGCACTTGGAAGATGTCTAACAAGGGCGTCTCAGGGAGAAGTTCAGTGAAGAATAACTCCCTGAAACAGTACAGTTGAGGGGGTAATCTGCTGGGGAGAAACTCTGCAGGAAACTACTTGTGAAGGCTGGTGGGAAACAAGCTCATTGTGAGACAGAAATGTGCCCTCATGGCCAAGAAAACCAAAGGTCTCTGGGAGTGCATGTGAAGTGTGGCCAGCAGGTCCAGGGACGTTCTCCTCACCTTTCTACTCTGCCCTAGTGAGGCCACATTGGAGTCCTGAGCGCATTTCTGGACTCCCCAGTTCAAGAGAGACAGGGAACTACTGGAGAGAGTCCTGTGGAGGCTGCTAAGATGTTGAGGGGCCTGGATAGTCTCTGTGAGGAGGAAAGGCTGAGAGCCCTGGGGCTATAGAGACTGGAAGAGAGCAGCCTGAGAGGGACTCTGATCAATGCTCTGGAAGAGCTAAAAGAAGTGTGTGGAGCAAGAGGATGGGGCCAGACTCTTCTCATCTGCATCCAGTAACAGGAGAAGAGAAAACAGTTGGAACAGGAGGAGAAAATTCTTTGATGTGAGAGTGCCCAAGTCTAGAGAGGTTGTGGAGTCTCCTTCCCTGGAGAGCTTCCAACCACCCCTAGCCATTGTGATGCTGGGCAAGCTGCTGTGGGTGCCCCTGCTTTAGCAGGGAGGTTGGAGTGGATGATCTGCAGAGGTCACTTCTGACCTCACCACACCGATATCGTCTGGTTCAGAGATGTAACTGCAGCAGCCCACCTTGCATTTTGAATCCACTATTAAATCCCACTGTAGAGAAGCGAGTTAACGCCGTAAACATGGTGGAACTGTTCTGCACTTGTTTGTTTGGAGCACAGACATCTCCTTCATATCTCCTTACATCACTGGATGATTTATTTACAGCTCCAAATACCTGTGTTCCCCGTGCTGGCTGCTGTTACCAACACTGAATTAATGTTCATTTATTTCTCCACTTATCTTGTGCAGATTGTATTATGACTTTATCAATTGGCTTTCTCCCCCCATCCCCTTCTCTCCCCCCCCCCCTTTTTTTTTAACCAGAGGAACTTATTTCAATCCAATTTCTTCTGTCATGTTGCAGATAAATGAAAGGCAAGGTCCCCTGTATTGTGTGTGAGATCTTCAGTGCTGTGGCTCCAGGGTAATGCCTTAAACAATCAAGCTAAATATATCAGGGGACTTTTTAATACGCTCGCTGATGAAGCAAGAGTATTAAATTTATCCAACCATGAAGGCAGCTTTGATTATCACCCACCTCAGCCTTGCTGGCCTGCTTTGACCATGAGGGGGGGGAAAAAAAAACCCCAAACTCATAAATGAGAGAAAATGAAATGTGATTAGTTCCTGATGGGGTGAAATTCCTTTAACACGCGTAACGGGGAGGGAATTCATCTGCACGACTTCCATCACCAAGTTCTTGTTTTCCTATCTGCTCCACCACACAATGGATCCGTGTCTCCGAGGTGTGATAAGGTTCTTATCGATATCTGAATGGAAACATGTGGGAAGGTGCAATTATTGCTGTTTGATTGTCTGCCCTGTTCGGTGGAACATGCATTGTGGCAGCCCTGCAAACAGCCGGACCCACCCCTCCTCCTCAAGTGAAGCATGGTGATGGCTTTCTCCTGGGGTTGGGCAGGTTTGGGAAACTGATGAGGTACCAAGAACTGAAGAATTCTTTCTCAGCTGATGGTTAACAAACCCCTATTTTTAACACATTAGCAAGACAGAAAAATGCTGCGATGCAACCTGGACAAGCTCAAGAAGTGGGTCTGTGGGACGCCCATAAGTGTTAACACAGCTAAATGCAAGGTCCTGAAGCTGGATAGGGGCAGTCTCTGCTATCAGGGAGAGCAGCCTTGTGGAGAAGGACTTGCTGGTGGGTGAAAAGCTGGAGATGAGGCAGCACTGTGTACTTCCAGCCCAGAGCCAGCCCTGTCCTCCAGTGGTGTGGGCAGCAGGGACAGGGAAGGGATTCTGCCCCTCTGCTGTGCTCTGCTGAGACCTCACATGCAGTACTGGGGCCAGCCCTGGAGTTCTAAGCACAGCACAGACATGGACCTGTTGGAGCAGGGCCTAGAGGAGGTCACAGTAGTGTTGGAAGGGTTGAAAGCCCTCTGCTTTGAGGCCAGGCTGAGAGAGTTGGGAGTATTCAGCCTGGAGAAGAGAAAGCTCCAAGGAGACCTTCTGGCGGCCTTTCAGTGCTTCAAAGGGCTGATGAGAAATCTGGGGACAGACTTCTGAGCAGGGCCTGTTGTGACAGGACAAGGGGTGATGTTTTGAACCCAAAAGAGAGAGATTCAGACTGGAAAGGAGGGAGAAATGTTTGACACTGAGGGTGGTAAGAGCCTGTCCCAGGCTGCCCAGAGAGGTAGGAAGTGTCTCATCTTTGGAACCATTGCAGGTCAGGTTGTCTGGGGGCCCGACCAACCTGCTGTAGTTGCAGCTGCGCTGCTGACTGCAGGGGGTTTGAACTGGATGGCCTTGAAAGTTTCCTTTCCCCCCCATCCAGCCTGTGATTCTGCGATTCCAAGGCCCCTCAGCAGAGCCAGTGTTTGTCACCCTAGAGAAAGCTCAGTGGAGAAGGAGTCACAATCCACTGCATTGCTTTGGCACTGTAGAGGGTTAGGGGACTTCTTACAAGCTGTCTCTTCTGTCTTCTCCCTCTGATAGACCCCCTTAAAGCACTGAAAGGCCACCAGAAGATCTCCCTGGAGCCTTCTCTTCTCCAGGCTCAACAACCCCAACTCTCTCAGCCTGGCCTCACAGCAGACAGCTTCCAGCTCTCTCGTCATGCTGTGGACTCCTCTGAACCTGCTCCAGCAGGCCTTGCAGCCAGTAAATCCAGCTGGTTGCCTTCTGCTTCCACTGGTCCTGAGGAGTGCTCCCCAGCTGCTGCCTTGGGGAGGATGTCCTCTGTACAGGCAGGCTCAGGCCTACATGGGCACAGATCTTGATGCCCCAGGTGGGTGAAGAAGGTGGCTCAATGCTGGTGGTAGAGGCTGAAAGGATGGGGCACAGCAGGTGCAGCTGTCCCCCTGCCCAGGCAGATGGGTGTTGTTTTGGTGCCTCCCAATGTGGACTTCCTTCTCCCTTCTGTCTCCACACTTCCACTGTGGCCACATCACTCCTACCCCTGCAAGTGACACCACTTAAGGGTGGGGAATGCTTTAAGCTTCGTTTCACACCTCTCCCTGACTGCTGTGAAACTCCTGCCTGTCTGCATGGGAGGAGCACATGTGAAATAACTGCAGAGGAGCAGAACACAGAGCTGTGTTAATCCAGCTGCAAACATCTGTGCTGTGCTCTGGGACCCTTTCTCAAAGGGATTTGGACAAACAACCCTGGGAATCTGGAATCTACCCAGGAGCAGGGAATGACCATTCATTCACCACCCAGCACAGATACAGGCTGGGTAGTGAATGGCTGAGAGCAGCCCTGAGGAAAAGGACCTGGGGGTCTGGGTTGATGAAAAGCTCAACATGAGCTGGCAGTGTGAGAGTGTGAGTGCAGCCCAGACAGCAACCCTGTGCTGGGCTGCAGCAAGAGCAGTGTGGGCAGCAGGGCAAGGGAGGGAATTCTCCCCATTTATTCTGCTCTCCTGAGACCCCACCTGGAGTACTGTGTGCAGTTCTGGAGCCCCCAGCACAAGAAGGACATGGAACTGCTGGAGCGGGTCCAGAGGAGAGCCACGAAGATGCTCAGAGGGCTGCAGCAGCTCTGCTATGAGGACAGGCTGAGAGAGTTGGGGCTCTGCAGCCTGGAGAAGAGAAGGCTTCGAGGAGACCTTAGAGTGGCTTTCCAGTATCTGAAGGGAGCCTACAGGAAAGCTGGGGAGGGACTATTGACAAGGTCTGGTAATGCCAGGACGAGGGGGAATGGGTTTAAGCTGGAAGCGGGGAGATTCAGACTGGATGTTAGGAGGAAGTTCTTCACAGTGAGGGTGCTAAGACACTGGCACAGGTTGCCCAGGGAGGCTGTGGATGCTTCCTCCCTGGAGGTGTTTAAGGCCAGGCTGGATGAGGCCTTGAGCAGCCTGCTCTAGTGGGAGGTTTCCCTGCCTATGGCAGGAGGTTGGAGCTGGATGATCCTTGAGGTCCCTTCCAACCTAAACCATTCTATGATTCTATGATTCTATGACACCTCCTCCTACCCTGTGCTGTCAGGTTCATCCCCAGCCTTTTCAACTTCCTCATGATCTGCCCATCTGCTGGCAGTGCTTTGTGTGCATTGGAGTCATATCGGTCATGGGGTAGAACCATGTCCTGGTGTGGGTTGAAGGGACACTTTGAGGTCACCCAGTCCAACCTCCCTGCAGTCAGAAAGGACAACTGCAACTAGAGCAGGTTGACTCAGGGCCCCAAACGACCTGACCTGGGATGGTTTCAGGAATGGGACACCTATGGCCTCTCTGGGCAACCTGGGCCAGGATCTCAACACCCTCAGTGTCTCCAGTCTGAATCTCTCTTTTGAGAATCAGAATCAGAATTAATCAGTTTGGGAAAGACCTTCAATATCACCCAGTCCAACCTATCACCTAACACCTTCTAATTAAGTAACCCATGGCACTAAGTGCCTCATGCAGCCTCCTCTTAAACACTTCCAAGGATGGGGACTGCACCACCTCCCTGGGCAGCCCATTCCAATGCAAATCACTCTCTCTGGGAAGACCTTCCTCCTTACATCCAGCCTGAACCTGCCCTGGCACAGCTTGAGTCTGTGTCCTCTTGTTCTGTCCCTGGGTGCCTGACAGTAGAGACCAACCCCACTTGGCTGCAATCTCCCTTCAGGTAGCTGTAGAGAGCAATGAGCTCTGCCCTGAGCCTCCTCTGCTGCAGGCTGCACACCCCCAGCTCCCTCAGCCTCTCCGCACAGGGCTGTGCTCCAGGCCCCTCACCAGCCTTGGTGCCCTTCTCTGGAGACATTCCAGCACCTCAACATCTCTCTTAAATTGAGGAGCCCAGAACTGGACACAGGACTCGAGGTGTGGCCTGACCAGTGCTGAGTACAGGGGCCGAAGGCCTTCCCTTGTCCTGCTGGTCACAATATTCCTTACCCAGGCCCGGATGCCATTGGCCTTCTTGGCCACCTGGGCACACTGCTGGCTCATGTTCAGCTGCCAACCAGTTCCCCAGATCCCTCTGCCTGACTATTTGCCAGCCACTCTGTCCCCAGCCTGGAGTGCTGCATGGAGTTATGGTGGGTGAAGTGCAGAACCTGGCACTTGGGCTTGTTAGAAGTCCTGGCATTGGCCTGTGCCCATCTATCCAGCCTGTCTAACCTGTTGGTTCAAACCATGACCTCTTGTCTTGCCACAACAGGCCCTGATCAAATGTTTGTGCCCAGCTTAATGATTGATACTGAAGTCAGGTTACAGAATTGTGCAGAATCTGCCTGGGAAAGCTCCATGCTGCTGGGGTGAACCAAGACAGGCAGCGCAGAGCCCATCAGGACATGCCTGGGACAAACCTGGGGTGTCCTGGCCGTAGGAGCCTGTCCAACGCTGCCGTAGCAGCACCATAACAACCTCTGTGCCACAGAAGCCACCAGAAAAGCATTCCCATGGGATCTGCTGCTCTGGGAAGCAGGTGTGGTCAGCACAAGGTAGAGTGTTTGCTGCCTGGCATTAAAACGTGGAGGTTTAGCTGCTGGGTGAGGGGTTTTATGCAAACCATGTCAGATGGAGCTGCCTGCTCCGGCTGAGCCCCACGTGTGACAGATGAGCCAGCTTCAGAACTTGTGTATTTTAATGGCACTTGTGCTGAAGATGATAAATGCAGTCTTCATCCAGAGACTTCAAGGTTCAGGCTTTTTCATTCCAGGAGGGACATGCCTATGGTTAGGAACATCTCCAACATTAATAACACTTCCCTGGATGAAGGATTGATACGTGCAGCAGAAGTACTCCTGCAGCATACCTAGCTCCTGGTAGACAACTTAGTTTGCTTTTGCCTCCAAGATTCGGGCTGAAGATTGAAATCCAAGCAGAGCTAGTTTCTTTTTCTTTCCCAGGAGTCTGAATCACAGAATTATAGAATCAGTCAGGGTTGGAAGGAACCAAAAAGATCATCTACTTCCAACCCCCCTGCCATGGGCACAGACACCTCACACTAGATCAGGCTGGCCAGAGCCTTGTCTAGCCTGGCCTTAAGCACCTCCAGGGATGAGGCTTCCACCACCTCCCTGAGCAACCCCTTCCAGGCTCTCACCACCCTCATGCTGAAGAGCTTCTTCCTCACATCCAGGCTGAATCTACCCATTTCTATCTTTGTTCCGTTAACCCCAGTCCTATCACTGCTTGACAGCCTAAAGACTTCCTCCCCAGCTTTCTTCTAGACTCCCTTAAAATACTGACAGGCCACAATAAGGCCACCTGAGAGCCTTCTCCTCTCCAGACTGAACAGCCCCAACTCCCTCAGTTGCTCCTCATAACAGAGGAGCTCCAAAGTCTGCTCCAAAGCTGTTAGTTCCCCTACTCCTTGCTGATGACTGCACAGACACCACCAAGCTCTATTATAGGAGAAGACCAGCCCATTAGAACTGTGTCCCTGCCTCATGCACTGTGGGGACCAAGCTGTGCCACAAGCTACTCTTTGCAGGACTTGAGACAAGGAGGAGTTTGGAGGGGTTGAGCTCTCATCAGTGACAAGAGCCCTCCACACATAAGTATGATTCAGCCCAGCACATGGGAGGAACGAGTTAGCAGGGCTAGCGAGGGCCAATCAGTCTGAGGAGGACCTTGAGGTACTGCAGCAGGTCCAGAGCAGGACAATCAAGATCGTGAAGGGTCTGGAGAACAGGGCTGGGCAGGAGCAGCTGAAGGAGCTGGGGGTGTTCAGCCTGGAGAAGAGGAGGCTGAGGGAAGCCTTTTGGCTCTCTGCAACACCTTGAAAGGAGATTGAAGCCAGGTCAGGGTTCATCTCTTCTCCCTAGAATCAGGTGATAGGATGAAAGGAAATGGCCTGAAATCGTGCCAGGGAAGGTTTAACTTGGACATGAGGAGCAATTTCTTCCTTTCTTTCCTGCTGTGGTGCTGGAACCAGTTGCCCAGGGATATGGCAGAGTCACTGTCCCTGAAGGTGTCCAAGAGATGTGTGGACATGGCACTTTGTGACATGGTTTAATGGCCATGGTGGTGTTAGTTTGACCAGGTCTTGAAGGTGTCTTCCAGCCCAAACAATTCTATGTTCATCAGCTGCAAAGATTGGGAGCTGCAAGCTGCAGCGCACACGGCTGCACCCAAGTGACTCCATACACGGCTCTCCAAGAGCCACTTTTTAACCCTCATTTTCATTTCATTGTTTAAGTGCCTTCCTTCAGCATTTCTGCTTAGTAGAACACTGGGGCTGTTCAGCCTGGAGAAGAAGAGGCTGAAGAGAGACCTTCTGGCTCTCTGCAACCCCCCAGAAGGAGACTGAATCCAGGCGGTTGTTGGTCTTTTCTCCCAAGGAGCAAATGACAAGGTGAGAGGAAACGACCCCAGGTTGCACCAGGGGAGGTTTACATTGAACACGAGGAGCAATTTCTTCTGTGAAAAGGTTGTCAATGCCTGGCCCAGGCTGCTCAGGGAAGTGGTGGAATTCCCATCCCTGGATGGGTTTCAAAGCTGTGGAGATGTCTTGTTGAAGGACATGGTTTAATGGTGACCTGGCAGTGCTGGGTGAATGCCTGGACTCTCATTTTAAAGGCTTGTTCCAGCCAAGATGACCCCATGCTCCTGTGCACTCAGGGAAGCCCCAGCTAACCATTTCAACATGCAGAATCATCCTTTTCACTGATGGGGCCATTTTCTCCTCTGAACAAAATATTTGGCCTTTAGTGCACAGGAGACTTTTTGTCTCTCCATTTCTTCAGTGGAATAACAGAAATGTTGAGTGTAGATCTGGAAGAACACAGCACCCCCCCAGGCAAGCTGAAATGGAAGCTAAATCAGCACTGAGCAAGAGAAATAAACTCTGGGTATTGAAAGGAGACTGGAGAATGAGGAGGGAGGCTGAGAATTAGAGAGCAAAACAGCAAAACCCACCAAATGCACAAACTCTACCTTATGAAGGGCTCAGAGCTCTCTGTGCTTCTCCAGCTGAACATTGGATAAAAGAGCTGCAGCTACAAGCAAATAAATGTTCTCCTATTACTGGTTTCCCTCTGTGCTCACAGAAACAGGAATTGCAGTCAGAAACACCTGCCTTCACTGTCCATTTTTATTCCCAGCAGAGCCACAGGCAGAGTGCAGCTTTGGCCTGCAAGGACTCACTATTGAATCATCTGTGCGACACTCCATTGCCTGCTTACTCCTTTACCTCGTTGCTTATGGGTTGGATACTGGGTGAAAAATGGGAATCTCCATCTGTGGTAGCTCTTCGTGAGGTCCTTCCTCTATTTTGAGGATGTTTTATGTGAGGAAATGTCATCCCCAGTGACATTATGATGGTTTTAGAATCAGAGATTCCCAGATTGCCTCAGGTTGGAAGGGACCATGAAAGGCCACAGAATCACAGACACATGCTGGCTGGCAAAGCCCCTTGGGGTCACCAAGCCAACCTAGAACCCTACTCTACGAGAGTCACCTTAAATCATAACCTAAACACTGCATCCAAACCAGCCTTAGACACATCTGGGCTGAGTGACTCCACCACCTCCCTGGGCAGCTCATTCCAGCCCCTGACCACTTTCCTCTGTGAAAAACTTTTCCCTAATGCCCAGTCTAAACCTCCCCAGCCTCAGCTTGAGGCCATTCCCCCTTGTTCTGTCTCCAATTAGCTGTGAGAAGAGCCCAGCAGCAGCCTCTCCACAATGTCCCTTTGGGTAGCTGTAGGCAGCAATGAGGTCTCCCCTCAGCCTCCTCTTCCTCACACTAACCATCCCCAGCTTCCTCAGTCACTCCTCATCAGATTTATTCTCCAGGCCCTACCCCATCTTCATTGCCCTCCTCTGGACCCACTCCAGCACCTCCACATCTCTCTTGTATTGCAGTGCCCAAAACTGAACACAACACTCAAGGTGTGGCCTCACCAGAGCTGAGTCCAAGGGGACAATCACCTCCTTGCTAATGCTGGCCATAGCATTTTTTAATCCCAGCCAGGATGCCAATGGCCTTCTTGGCTGCCTAGGAATACTGCTGGCTCATGTTCAGATCCCTCTCATCTTACCCAACCTCCCTGCAGTCAAATGGGACATCTCTAACTAAGCAAGGCTGCCCAGGGTCTCTTCAAGTCTGATCTTGAATGCCTCCAGGCATGGGGCCTCAGCCACATCTGTGGGCAACCTGTTCCATGGTCTCATTGTGAAGAGCTTTTTCTTAACATCTGAATGGTTTGGGTTGGAAGGGACCTTAAAGCTCATCCAGTGCCAACCCCTCTGTCATGGGCAGGGACACCTTCCAATAGACTGCTAGATGGGTAAGAGGTGAAGAGCAGCCAGGTGCTGGGGGGCATATGCCAGATGGTGCAACCCTTTCTCCCCTTCTTTTTGTTGTTTTCTTTATGTATTATATCCTTATCTAGTTGGGGTTCTTCCTGCTTACTGCAAGAGGGTTGGACTAGAGGTACTTTCCAACCCAGTGCATTCTGTGCTTCTCTCTGTCCCCCTCCAGAAATGTGGAGCCAGCACTCTTAAATCCTGAGGTTGGCAGCTCCTGTGCCCAGGTGCTCCTCAAAAGTCAGAAGGGACAAGAAAGATGTGTGCAAGACTAAGACCTCAGTTTCACAGAGCCATAGAATCATGAAAGAGTTAGGGTTAGAAGGGACCTTAGATCTTCCAATCACCCTGCCCTGGGCAGGGATGCCTTCCACTAGACCAAGTTGCTCAAGGCTCTGTCCAAGCCAGTCTGGATTACCCCCCAATGAGAGGGCATCCACAACCTCCCTGTGCAACCTCTTCCATAAAACCATAAGCATGGAATATCCATACCCATTTCCACCAAGCCCCTGCAGCTTGGGACTTGTGAAGGAGCATAAAAGCAGAGCCAGCCCTGTTGCCTTGGGATAAACCCACACATCAGAACATGTAGATCCAAGGTCTTCTAGACACCAGCCTGAGTCTTCTCATCAAACACATCTTGTTTTTTTACTCTAGATGGTCTAATTGGTCTTGCATATCCCACACTCTGCTGGCATCCTCCATGCTCTGTGGCTTTGAGTCCTCCTGTTTGCCTCTGATCTTGTTGCCCTCCCTCCTGTTGATATTCAATTGAATGTTCTGATTTAATTCAGTTTGTTTTTTTTTCTCATTGACCTTTATGACCTAATCTTCAGCTCCATTACAGCACAAGAGGAGTCAGAGATGGTTCTGAAGAGATGCTTCCAGGCATTTGCCACTTTGAGAATATTTCAAACAAGGCCTTGTGAACAAAACAGTTGCAGATCATCATTCTCTAAAGCTGGGTGGCTGTGGTACTTAAGAGTCCTGCTCAAAGAGGACCAGGCTTCTTTTGCTTCACTATGCAGAGCCTTGATGCAAGGACAGTACATTGTTGGGAGCTCTTCACTTGGGCAGAAGTAAAGTAGATCAGAGAACTGGAGACTCATGTATGCTGGAAAAGGTCTTTAAGATCATTGAGTGCAGCCATTAGCTAAGCACTGCCTCAATTGCATGAAACAGTGATGGATAAAGCAGCAAATAAGAAGCAGCTTCAAAGCAAAGGCTCTGGCACAGCAATGGTGCTCTCCTCTGTTTCAGTGATTTTTGTTAACGTAGTAGCACAACAGAGAACCACAGAATCACAGAGAAGACCTCTAATATCATCTAGTCCAACCGTCAATCCAACACCACCATGACCACTAAACAGTGTTCCCAGTGTCCACACATTTCTTGAACACCTCCAGGGATGGTGACTCCACCACCTCCCTGGGAGGCCTCTTCCAATGCCTGACCTCTCTTGCAGCAAAGAAATTCTTCCTCATGTCCAACCTAAACCTCCCTTGGCACAATTTCAGGCCACTTTTTCTTATTCTATCACTTGCTCCTTGAGAGAAGAGACTGAACTGCACCTGGCTCCAGCCTCCTTTCAGGGAGTTGTAGATGGCAAAGAGATCTTCCCTCAGCCTCCTCTTGTCCAGACTTGCTCTTGAATTGAGAGAATGTGATTCTCTTGCTTCTTGGGAGTGAAACCCCCGTGATTTCTTCCCAGTGCAACAGCAGCTAAGGCTGGGTGAGGCCGAGATGGGGGTTTCCATAGATCCTCCAGTGCTTGAGAAGGCTTTGCACAGGTGAGCATGAATGAGTGCCCTCTCAGGGTGGTGGTTTTTCTCCTGACATCCCCTTGGAGTTAATATGAATATTGATGTGCTTAAGAGATGCTAGGGGTGAGGAACCCGGTTAATATTTCACAGAATGACAGAATTAATCAGGTTGGAAAAGACCTCTAAGATCATGAAATCCAACCTATCACCTAACCCTTCTAATTAACTAACCCATGGCACTAAGTGCCTCATCCAGCCTCCTCTTAAACACCTCCAAGGATGGGGACTCCACCACCTCCCCAGGCAGCCCATCCCAATACCAATCACTCTTGATGTGAAGAACTTCCTAACATCCAGCCTGAACCTGCCCTGGCACAGCTTGAGACTGTATCCTCTTATTTTGTCCCTAGGTGCCTGGCAGAAGAGACCAACCCCACCTGGCTACAACCTCCCTTCAGGTAGTTGTAGAGAACAATGAGCTCTGCCCTGAGCCTCCTCTTCTCCAGGCTGCACACCCCCAGCTCCCTCAACCTCTCCTCACAGGGCTGTGCTCCAGGCCCCTCCCCAGCCTTGCTGCCCTTCCCTGGACACCTTCCAGCACCTCAACATCTTTCTTAAATTGAGGAGCCCAGAACTGGACACAGGACTCAAGGTGTGGCCTGACCAGTGCTGAGTACAGGGGCAGAAGGCCTTCCCTTGTCCTGGTGGTCACACTATTCTTCATACAGGCCAGGATGCCATTGGCCTTCTTGGCCACCTGGGCACACTGCTGGCTCATAGTCAGTTGCTGCCAACTAGTAGCCCCAGGTCCCTCTTTTCCTGGCTGCTCTCCAGCCACTCTGTCCCCAGCCTGTAGCACTGCTTGGGGTTGTTGTGGCCAAAGTGCAGAACCAAAATGCAGAGTTCTAATAGTACTCAGATGAAAGGGGAGCTGAGGAAGTGACAGACTCACAGGACCATGGAATAACATTCAAGGTCAGGCTTGATGTGGTCCTAGGAGGCCTGATCGAGTTGGAAGGGTCCCTTGTGACTGCAGGGGGGTTGGACAAGATGACCTTTGAGGGTCCCTTCCAACCTGATACAACCTGTGAATATATACTTGCTGACTGAGAGCCATGCAGCTTCATTAAAAAAAAGCCAAGAGGGGCATCACTACTGAGCTTTTGTGAGAAGTCCCAGGACAGATTTCAATCTTTAGAACTTTATCAGAGGGAAGCATCACAGTGAGGACTTTGTCCTGGGAGAAAGTAAAAGACAAAAAACATCAATCAATAGAAGGCACACAAGAAAAGAAAAGAAAAACAACCAAACGAAAAAGAATCTCAGGATAATCACCTGAGATGCCACCACCAGAGAGGCCTTCTGTGATGTTTCCTTCATGACAGTCTGGTCTTGGTAACACCGTGGAAATAACTTGGCTTGTGACTGGTGGGACATTTAAATGCCAGCAAGAAAATACCAGCAGGCAAAAAAACCCTCTTCACTCATACTTTGCACACCTGAATGCATTGTGAGATCCAGCCAGGTTCCTCCCCAGTTAATGGCTAATTGGGCCCATATGGCACTCGAAAGAGTGCAAATTTGGGTTTTCAGTGTGAGGAGTTACCTGGGAAACTGTCTGCCTTGAGTTGCTTATCAATATTCAGTGCTGGTGCCAAGCCAAGATAAAAGAGTGAGCTGGGAACTGGAGAGCTTTAGATAAAATAGGGCAATAAATGCAGTAGGAGAGAGGGTCTGATGTTGCAGCAGCTTCTCCTCCTGATGCTGAGCATCAGTCCCACCCATCATAACAATAAATGTCAGTTGTCTTCTCTGGAATAGCACCACTGAGGTGTCCCTGCAGGAAGGCTGTTAATGGTGTGGCCTTTTTAAGCCATTTTTTACCACTCTCAATGTTTGTCTCTGTCCCTGGAGATATTCAAGATCAGACCTTGGGCAGGCTGATCAAGTTGGAGATGCCCCTGCTGACTGCAGGGGGGGTTGGGCAGGATGACCTCCGAGGGTCCTATCCAATGTGATGCATTCTGTGAATCTGTGAGCAAAGAACTTAAAACTATTTCCCCTCCCTTCCTTTTTTACTTTTCTTAGCCACCTTTGCATCAGGGCATTTCTGGGCAGGTCATCATTGAAGGAGCAAATACATCTTGTCTACTCCTGGGAGTTCAGCTGAAAATGTTTGCTACAATGAACCGGAACCCATCAGGTTCCACCTGAACAGAAAGAGAAGCTTCTTTGGTGTGAGGGTGCTGGAGACCTGGAGCAGGCTGCCCAGAAAAGGTTGTGGAGAATCTCTGGAGAGCTTCTAAACCCAGCTGGGAATTGTGATGCTGGGCAAGCTGCTGTAGGTGCCCCTGTGTGCTAGTTTGAAGCTAGCTAGAATGTTTTGGTGAGAATTAGATGATAGGCTGAGAAATGAAAACAGTGATGAGGTCTACTTTGCTCACAGTCTTGCTGAGATGTGTAGAAAGGAAAAGCAAAACACTAGATAAAGTCACTTCTGCTCTGCACTTGCTTGGGCACTTTGCTCTGGGCTGTGCTCTCAGCTCTTTGCCTGCTGGGGAGAGCTGAGGCTGCTGGCTGAACTCCATCTTGCTTTCTAACCTCACCCTCCATTTGCTTTGGCTGATTTCACCTTTGCTTCTTAATCCCCTTGGAAGCTTTCCAGACAAGGAGACTCCACAACCTTTCTGAACAGCCTGCTCCAGGCCTCCTGCACCTCCACATCAAAGAAGTTTCAGGTGGAACATCCTGGGTACTAGTTTGCGCCCATTGCCTCCTATTGCTGGGTGTCCTGTTGCTGGGCACCACTGAGAGGAGTCTGGCCCCATTGTCTTGGCATCTACCTTTTAGCTCTTTCTGAGCATTAATCAAATCCCCTCTTCTCCAGACTCAACAATCCCTGGTCCCTCAGCCTTTCCTCACAGAGATCCTCAGCACTTTGGAGCCCTACTGGACTCTATCCAGTAGCTCCTGAGCCATCCTTAATTTTTGTAACAGGAGCAGGAAGGAGAGGAGTGACACCACAGCCATCACAAGTGTTGGAAGGTCATCAGCACCAAGCCTGCTGCTGCTCCCTACAGCTCGCTGTGGGCAGCAGGGAGGTGGTACATGGCCCATGGCAAAGGAGAACCTTGTTTTGTCCTGATCTCCTAACAATTAATCTTTGGAGCTGTGGAGCTGGCTGCTCCTTTCCAGCTGCCAGAGTGGCCAAACGAGGTTTTGGGGCCAGGTTGTGTCCTGGTGGCTGACTTAATGATGTGTATCTAAAGGATCCTGTGTTGGGTGGGGAGAACTTTGAAGGAGAGGAAAATAATTGTGTTCCTTGTGTGTGTTTTGATGTGCAGCTTGTGTGTGCTGGCAGCAGCCCCTCATTAGTGCCAGGCTGCCTGTCACTAACCTGTGGGCAAAAAGATTTTTCTTTCCATCCACTTTATCTGCAAAACAACGAGAAACCTTTAATCATGGGGAAGGAGGGACCCACAGCCTGCTTTGGTGAGGCAAGCTGGGCTTTGTTAGGTTGGAGACTGAGAGTGGCTCTGGTTAGGAAACGTGGGGTTGTTGTAGGGGGATGGAAGAGGAGCTAAGGGTGAAACAACAAAAATGCACAGACAGAATGTGTGGAAAAACTGGAATGAGAAGGTCTTTGGGGTGGGTTCCTGCTGGAATGACTGAGGTGTTAAAGAAACGTGGGGTCATGGTGCTTGGGAACACAGTTTATTGGCCATCGTGGCTTTGGGTTGAAGGCTGGACTTGATGGTTTTAGAGGTCTTCTCCAAGCAAAACAATTCTTGGATGATTCTGTGTTCACAGCATCACAGAATGGGGGGTGGTAAGAAAGTTGATGGTTTCTGGAGTTATTGGAGCACTTCATTATTTGAGTGCTCTGCTTTGCAAGCTTGTGAAATGTCAGATACTATTCTTAAAGGACAAACTTTTCAGCTGGTGCAAAGGAAAGAAGATGTTTTTGGCAGATGGAAATGTGTGATTCTCTAGGAAAAGTGAAACCCAAAAGAACTCTTATCTAGGTATTGGCTACCTGCAGGCTTGGAACACAGGGTTAGAAACTTGTTGCTGCTGTGTGGCTTCTAACAAGCAACCAATTAATATCAGACTGCATGTCAAGTAGGAAGGCACAAGTAGTTGATCTAAAGAGTAGCTGAAGAAGAGACTTCTTACTCCTTCTCTTACTAAATGTAAACTTGTTCCAAAATAAGATAAATTTTGGTTAGATAGGTAGCTGTTAAGGTGTGCATGTTTTCCCCTCTGTCCTGTGATAGGACAAGGGACAATGGGTATAAACTACAGCACAGGAGGTTCTACCTCAACATGAGGAAGAACTTCTTCAGCGCAAGGGTCACAGAGCATGGGAACAGACTGCCCAGAGAGGTTGTGGAGGCTCTTTCTCTGGAGACTTTCAAACCCCGTCTGAATGTGTTCCTGTGTGACCTGCCCTAGATTATGGTCCTGCTCTGGCAGGGGGTTGGACTTGATGATCTTTGGAAATCCCTTCCAACCCCTAACATCCTGTGGTCCTGTGATCCTGTGAATCACAGAATGGTAGTGATTGGAAGTGACCTCCGAAGATCATCCAGTCCAACCCCCTGCCAGAGCAGGGGCACCTAGGGCAGGCCACACAGGAATGCATCCAGATGGGTCTTGGAAGTTTCTAGAGAAGGAGACTCCACAATCCCTCTGGGCAGCCTGCTCCAGGGTTCCAGCAGCCTCACAGCAGAGAAGTTTCTCTTTGTGTGGGTTCCAGTCTGTGCCTGTTGCCCCTGGTCCTATCACAGGACACCACTGAAAAGAGACTGGACCTACCTTCTTGACACCCACCCTTCAGGTAGTTATTACCATTCATAAGATCCCCTCTTAGACTAGAATAGAATCAATCAGGTTGGAAGAGACCTCCAAGATCATCCATCCAACCTATCACCCAGCCCTATCCAGTCAACTAGACCATGGCACTAAGTGCCTCATCCAGGCTTTTCCTGAACACCCCCAGGGATGGTGACTCCACCACCTCCCTGGGCAGCCCATTCCAAGGGCAAATCACTCTCTCTGTGAAGAACTTCCTCCTAACATCCAGACGACTCTTCTCCAAACTCTCAGCCTTTCCTCATCAGGCAAATGTTCCGGCCCCTTCATCATCCTCACAGCCTCCACTGGACTCTCTCCAGTATTTTCCTGTCCCTCTTGAATTGGGGAGCCCAGATCTGGACACAGTACTCCAGATGTGATCTCACCAGGGCAGAGAGGGAGGAGAGAGAAGAATTTAGAGAGGATGTTGTGCCATGTCAAAGGCCTTGCAGAAGCCCAGACAGTCAACATCCAGAGCCTTGCAGGAGCCCAGACAGTTGCCATCCCGAGCTCTTCCCCTGTCCAACCTTTTTGTGTTGAGGTGGAACTTCCTGGGTTCTAGTCTGTGTTCATTGCCCCTTATCCTGTCACAGGACACCACTGAAAAGAGCCTGTCCCCCTCTTCTTGACACACACCCTTCAGATATTTTTAGACATTAATAAGATCTCTCAGCTGTCTCCAGGCTCAGCAGCCCCAGGACTCTCAGTCTTTCCTCAACTGACAGACGTTTCTATTACCTGCATTATTCTTGTAGCCTCCACTGGATTCTCCCTGTCTCTCTTGAACTGGAGATCCCAGAACTGAACACAATACTCCATATGTGGTCTACTCTAGGGGGAGGACCTGTAGATAGATGTCACTTCTTCTTCTTTGAGTATCCTCCATGTCCTCTGAAGTGCTGGCAGAAGCAGGGCTCTATTTATGCCTCAGCCAGAGCTAATTCAGAGGATTTGGATACTTCAAAGCCTCCAGTTGGTGATTTCTGTCTGTTAGTTGCATTTCCAAGTCAAATGATGATTAATTTATGTTGTTTTATTTTTTTTCCCATGCAAAATTGCATTGTCATTTAAATCAGGCTCATTTTTGAACATCAAATAAAGTTCAATGAAATTTTGCTTTTAAAACACTCAAATCAAGGAACTCAGCAGAGATGACAGATTTCATTTCAGCAGTTTTAAGGGAATGAGTTTGATCTTCTGTTTCCAAGGAGCTTGTCCAAGTGAAGCCATTAGTGCTTACACTTAAAAAAAAAACAAAATGAATGCTATTGAAGATTAACATCCTGACAATATTTCAATTTCATCAGAGCAAACCAAAAAAAAAATCAAATACTTTTTATTCCTTCAAAATGAGCTCGAAATTTCAATGCCTTTTAACACAGATTGAGAAGACAGAAAATTAATTCACCCAAACCCAGCGATCCTGCACTGAGATAACAACTGAATGATTGCTTATGAAGAGCCCAAACCAAAGTTTGTGGTAAAGCTAAGGATGACTCAGCTTCAGAATCATAGCCCCAGAATTGTTCCACTTGGAAAAGACCTCTGAGATCACTGAGTCTGACCATCCACCCGATACCACAGTGGCCATTAAGCCATGTCCCAGACCCTTCCCAGATGTTCAGCCTTCTCTTATAGCATGTTGCCACCTGAGAAACAAATGCTCTCCCCTCCTCTAATGAGGTGGTTTTGCCCTCAACCAGTCTTCTGCTGGTACCAGATTGAGAGGAGTGGCTGATTCCTACCACACCTAAAGAAGAAGTGATAGGAACATGAGGAACAATTTCTTCTCCATAGGGTTGTCAAGCCCTGGCCCAGACTGCCCAGGGCAGTGGTGGAGTCCATATCCTGGAGGTGTTTCAAAGCTGTTGGAGGATAGGAAGGCCCTGCAGAGGGACCTGGACAGCGGATGGGAGGACAGAGGTCAATGGGATGAGATTTAACAAGGCCAAGTGCAGGGTTCTACACTTTGGCCATAAGAACCCCCAGCAGTGACACAGTCTGGGAACAGAGTGGCTGGAGAGCAGCAGGCAGAGAGGGACCTGGGGGTACTGGTAGAGAGTAGCTGAAGATGAGGCAGCAGTGTGCCCAGGTGGGCAGGAGAGCCAATGGCATCCTGGCCTGGATCAGGAACAGTGTGGCCAGCAGGACAAGGGAGGTTATTCTGCCCCTGTACTCAGCACTGGTCAGGCCACAGCCTGAGTGCTGTGTCCAGTTCTGGGCCACTCAATTTAAGAGAGATGTTGAGGTACTGGAATGTGTCCAGAGAAGGGCACCAATGCTGGGGAGGGGCCTGGGGCATAGCCCTGGGTAGAGAGACTAAGAGAGTCTGGAGAAGAGGAGGCTCAGAGGTGACCTCATGGCTGTCTACAGCTACCTGAAGGGAGGCTGTAGCTAGGTGGGGTTGGTCTCTTCTCACAGGCACCCAGCAATAGAACAAAGGAGACACAGTCTCAAGTTGTACCAGGAGAGGTCTAGGCTGGATGTTAGGAGGAAGCTCTTGCCAGAGAGAGTGATTGGCATTGGAATGGGCTGCCCAGGGAGGTGGTGGAGTCACCATCCCCGGAGGTGTTCAAGAAAAGCCTGGATGAGGCACTTAGTGCCATGGTCTGGTTGATTATGCAAAGCTGGGTGCAAGGTTGGACTGGATGATCTTGGAGCTCTCTTCCAACCTGGATGATTCTATGATTCTATGAAAGCTGTGTAGATGTGGTGCTGAGGGCCAAGGTTTTATGGTGAGCTGGCAGTGCTGGGTTAAGGGTTGGACTCATTGATCTTAAAGGTCTCTCCCAACCAAAATGATTCTGCCATCCTCTGACTTTCTGTCCCTGTGTTATAAGCATTGAAATAATTAATTCAAACCCTGTATTTTCCCTGCATTTTAACCAGGACTCTCTTTTGGGAGATTTATTTGGGTTTCTTGGGGGTCTGTCAGAAAGCTGGGGATAGACTTTTGAGCAGGACCTGTTGTGACAGTACAAGGAGTGATGGTTTGAACTAAAAAAAAAAAAAAGATTCAGACTAGAGAGAGAGGAGAAATGTCTGACACCAAGGGTGGTGAGAGCCTGGCTCAGGCTGCCCAGAGATGTGGGTGCCACTGCAAGTCAGGTTGCTTGGGGCTCTGAGCAACCTGATCCAATTGTAGATGTCCCTGCTGACTGCAGGGGGGGGTGGACTCGATGACCTTGATTCCCACCCAAACCAGTTTATTATTCCATGATCCTCAGGAGCCCAGCACACACAGGACCACATTTGTCACCCACCTGTTGGATGTGCAGAAGAAAGATGCAATGTTCAAGGCCAGGCTGGATGAGGCCATGAGCACCCTGGTCTAGTGAAAGATGTCCCTGCCCATGGCAGGAGGGTTGGAACTGGATGATCTTTAAGTTCCCTTCCAGCCCAAACCATGCTGTTATTCTATGAACCAGAGCAGGAGTGGGAAATTCATGTGTCTGCTCCGTGTTGCTGTCACCTCTCCATCACCCACTGAGGAGCTGTGCCAGCACCAATCCTGGCAGGAATGCTCATGGAAGGTCAACTGATACTGGAGATTGATCTCCACCTTCCTTTAGCTCCTCTGTGCCTGTATGCAGCTTCCTAACTTAATTAATGGCTTGAACTTTGAGTTCTCAGGAGCTCATTGATTGGGGAGAACGTGCCCTGTGTATTTGCAGAATGCCAGCCACACCTGGCCACAGCTGGGATCTGCTCCCTGCTGCCCTGCAGTGCTCTTCATGCCTGCAAGTGTGGGGAGGATGTGGATGGCTGAGGGCAGGGGAGGGGGCAGAGCAGGGCTTTGGCTGGCAGAAGCTGTGTCTGACCTTTCTCACCCTCCTGCTGTGTTTGGACAGGTCTGCATCTCGGGCTGCATCAAAAGCAGTGTGGCCAGTGCACAGAGGGAGGATTCTGCCCCCCTGCCCTGCTCTGGTGAGACCTCACCTGGAGTTCCATGTCCAGCTCTTGGGCCCAAACGCAAGAGAGGCATGAAATTGTTGGAGTGGGTCAGGAGTAGGCCACAAAGATGAACAGAGGGATGAACCATGGACTGGTTGAGTCTGGAGAGCACCTCTGAACATCATCTGGTCCATCTCTATTCTTAGGCAAGGCCACCCAGAACTCCAAGCCTTGCAGGTCTGTCGCTCATGGCCTCTTCTCTCTCTGAGAGGGACAAGCATCCCACCAGCAGAGCCCAGAGTCCTGGTGGCTGTGGGATTGGTGCCATTGGTCCCAGAGTGTGGAGCTCCAGGTGGCATTTGGATCTGAGCAGATACTGGTGGATGGAGAAGTAAATATTATCTGTCAGTGTCCTCTTGCAGCCCAGAGAGCAACCAGAGCCTGGGCTGCAGCAAGAGAAGTGTGGGCAGCAGGGCCAGGGAAGTGATCCTCCCTCTCTGCTCCACACTGGTGAGACCCCACCTGGAGTACTGCATCCAGTTCTGGAACCCCTGGGACAAGAGGGATATGGAGGTGCTGGAAGATGTCCAGAGAAGGGCCACGAGGGTGGCTGCAGCACCTCTGGTATGAGGAGAGACTGAGGGAGTTGGAGCTGTTCAGTCTGGAGAGGAGAAGGCTCCCAGGTGACTTTATTGTGGCCTTCCACTATTTTAAAGGGGCAGAAGAAATCTGTGGAGGGACTTTTTAGGCTGTCAGGTAGTGATAGGACTGGGGGGAATGGAACAAAGCTAGAAATGGGAAGATTCAGCCTGGATGTGAGAAAAGTTCTTCAGCCTGAGAGTAGTGAGAGCCTGGAAGGGGTTGCCCAGGGAGGTGGTGGAAGCCCCATCCTTGGAGGTGTTTAAGATCAGACTGAATGAGGCTCTGACAGCCTGCTCCAGTGTGAGGTGTCCCTGTCTGTGGCAAGGGGTTGAAACTGGATGATCCCTGTGGTCCCTTCCAACCCTGACTGATTCTATGATTCTGTGATTCTATGGTTCTCTGATCTGATGTAGATTGCCACCCTTTAGTGGACTGTTGGTTTTTCCCCCCTTTTTTTTTCTCCCTGATAATATTCTATCTCTGGACATTATTCAGGAGATCCTTTCTCAGTACCTTAGGTCGTCTGCTCACCACTGGGGCAGAGCACAGGGCAGGTGTGCAGAGTTCCCCACCTCGTGTAAGGGTACCACTGGTCCCCCATGCCTTGATGGATCTATAAACTGCTTCTTTCCCCCAAACACCTGAGACTCATGTCAAGAGATAATTCTTCTCTCATCCTTTAAATCCTCCTACCTACACAAAGTGACAGCTGCTGATGAGATGACAACCTGAGCCAACCAGCAATGGCCACCAGCTGTCAGCTGGGATAACTGCCGGGCTTTAAAGGTTTCATTTCAATTTGAACTGATTTTATGGAGGAAAACCATGAGTGATAGGGTTAGAACAGCAGCTGACAAATGCCACCACATCACTACACATTTGTCTCCCCTTAACTAACTCTCTGCCTTTCTTCCTTTTTAGGTGAGATGCGCTTTTGGAGTCATGTTTCAGTTTGTATCTTTCAACTTCTCACTGTTTTGTGGAGGTTTTTTGGGGGAGAGTTGTTTAGTTTTGTTTTATTTTTTCCTTTTTCTTCTACAGAGCCACTGCCACCAAGGGTCACCATCTGACCCTGCTGTCTGCAAACTCTAATTCACTGCCTTGACTGTGTCTCTGAGAAGAGGGGTGAGGATGATTGCACATGACACAGAGATTTCACCTCTTGTCAGACACAACCAGGACACAGTGCAGTTTGAGGTAGCAGAAGGATAAACGTGCAGCAGGCCAGCCAGGCTCACCATCAACTCTGCATCCAGGAGTCTTTGCAAGGTCTCTTTCAAATCACAGAATCACAGAATCATGCAGGTTGGCAAAGCCCCTCAGGATCGCCAAGGCCAACCTAGAACCCTACTCTACAAGAGTCACCTTAAACCATAGCCCTGAGCACCACATCCAAACCAGCCTTAAACACATCCAGGGTGGGTGACTCCACCACCTCCCTGGGCAGCTCATTCCACTCCATGAACACTCTCTCCATGAAAAACCTTTTCCTAATGCCCAATCTAAACCTCCCCATCTTCAGCTTGAGGCCATTCCCCCTTGTTCCACCTCCAGTTAGCTGTGAGAAGAGCCCAGCAGCAGCCTCTCCACAATGTCCCTTCAGGTAGCTGTAGACAGCAATGAGGTCTCCCCTCAGCCTCCTCTTCCTCACACTAACCATCTCCAGCTCCCTCAGTAAATCTTCTTAAGATTTATTTTCTAAACCCTTCCCCATTTTTGCTGCCCTCCTCTGGACCTGCTCCCAGGTGTCCAAGGATGCTGCTGGCAAGGACCAACAGCAATTCAGCATCCACCTCAGGTCCCACCAAAGCACCTCTGGCCCAGTGAGGATCACAGGATGTTAGAGGTTGGAAGAGACCGAAGGAGATCATTGAGTCCAAGCCCCCATGCCAGAGCAGGAGCATACAGTCTAACACAGATCACAGAGGAATGCATCCAGACAGGCCTTGAAAGTCTTCAAAGAAGGAGACTCCACAAACTCTCTGGGAGCCTGTTCCAATGTTCTATGACCCTTACAGTAAAGAAGTTCCCCCTTGTGTTGAGGTGGAACCTTCTGTGCTGCAACTTACACCCATTGCTCCTTATCCTGTCCCAGGGAACAAGTGAGCAGAGCCTGTCCCCATCCTCCTGACCAGCCCTCAGATGTTTATAAACATGGGGAGAGGCTCCATCAGAATGTTATGGGTTGAAAGGGACCTCTGGAGATTACTGATCTAAGCCCCCTGCCAAGGCAGGTTCACCTAAACATGATCACACAGGAGGACAATCTTAGAACCACCTGAATTGGAAGAGATCTCTAAAGGTCATTCAGTTCAATTCCCATGCAGTGAGCAAGGAGATCCTCAACTAGATCAGGGTGCTCAGAGCCCTGTTGAACCTTATCTTGTATATCTCCAGAGGTGGGGCCTCAACCACCTCTCTGGGCAGTGCTCAACCACCCTCACAGTAAAGAACTTGTTTTGAATATCTAATTAAAATCCTGCCAGCCTGGCTTCCACTTTCCAGAGATCCTGTCCATCCCATCCCTGCCACAGCATCCTGACAGGGTCAGGAGATACTTAAAACCCCAGAGGAGTTTCCACCAGGCTGTGATGGAAATGACCCCCATGAAAGTCATCCTTCTCACTTGCTTTCTTGGTGCCTCTCAGTGCTTTCTCTCTCTTTCTTTCTCAACTGCTTTATAGCTTCTCACTTAGCCAGAAACAGGCTTCTCAAGGAGGTGGTGAAGTCACCATCCCTGGAGGTCTTCAAGAAATGTGTGGACATGGCACTTGGGGTCATGGCACTTGGGGACATGGCTGAATGGCCATGGTGGTATTGGGTTGATGTCTGGATTCAATGATCTTAGAGGCCTTTTCCAACACACAGAGCTCTGTGATTCTGTAAATATCTTCCTCAAGCACCTAGAGTTGTAGCTGTACAGAAGTTTTCTGTTGTGTTCAGAGAAGCCAGAGACCAGTGCTTGCTTATCTCAAACTGGGATCAGGGCAGTGTCATAGAATCTTAGAATCACAGAATCAGTCAGGGTTGGAAGGGACCACAAGGATCATCTATTTCCAAGCCCTCCGCCACGGGCAGGGACACCTCACACTAGATCAGGCTAGATGGGTAAGAGGTGAAGAGCAGCCAGGTGCTGGGGGGCATATGCCAGATGCTGCAACCCTTTCTCCTCTTCTTTTTGTTGTTTTCTTTATGTATTATATCCTTATCTAGTTGGGGTTCTTCCTGCTTACTGCAAGAGGAGAGGGTTGGACTAGAGGTACTTTCCAACCCAGTGCATTCTGTGCTTCTCTCTGTCCCCCTCCAGAAATGTGGAGCCAGCACTCTTAAATCCTGAGGTTGGCAGCTCCTGTGCCCAGGTGCTCCTCAAAAGTCAGAAGGGGCAAGAAAGATGTGTGCAAGACTAAGACCTCAGTTTCACAGAGCCATAGAATCATGGAAGAGTTAGGGTTAGAAGGGACCTTAGATCTTCCAATCACCCTGCCCTGGGCAGGGATGCCTTCCACTAGACCAAGTTGCTCAAGGCTCTGTCCAAGCAGTCTTGAATACCCCCCAATGAGAGGGCATCCACAACCTCCCTGTGCAACCTCTTCCATAAAACCATAAGCATGGAATATCCATACCCATTTCCACCAAGCCCCTGCAGCTTGGGACTTGTGAAGGAGCATAAAAGCAGAGCCAGCCCTCAGATTGGACAAGAAAGATGTGTGCAATATTAAGACCTCAGTTTCACAGAACCATAGAATCATGGAACAGTTTGGGTTGGAAGGGACCTTAAATCTTCCAATTGCTCATAGAACTGCTTATAAAAAAACGTTTGGGTTGGACAGGACCTCCAGAGGTCATCTAGTCCAACCCCCATGCAGTGAGCAGAGACACCCTCCATTAGACCAAGTTGCCTAGAGCCCTGTTGAGGAAGCCTTCCTTCTTGCTTCTTACCACCATCAGACCTGTTAGTTACACAAGCTACAGCAAGGATGCTCTGATCAATACTGAAGTGGATTAGTTTCTGCTGGCAAAAGGCAGCAACCATCTGGCAAAGGCCAAGTAGTGCAGTTCAGGTCTTAGATTACAAGATGTGGTGGTTTGGGTGTTCCCTGCCCCCACCCCCGCCCCCCCCAACTTTAGAAATCACCCAGACTAGACTCAGCCAGCTCTGGAAATATGAATGAAGCTTATATTTGCAGCTGGCACAATGTACAAGCAGATATTTACAGTATATACAGATATAGACAGAAATATACAATGTAAAAGGTAATACAGACACAACNACACAACTCCCCTCCCAGAAACCTGAGTCCCCAGGAGGGCCTCCCAACCACCCCCTCACCTTCCCCCTACCCCTCTCAACCTTACCCCAGTCCCAAGGAAGAATGAAGGTTCGGCCAGGGGGGGTTAAGAAGCAAAGGTGAATCAGCCAAAGCAAATGGAGGGTGAGGTTAGAGAGTAAGATGGAGTTCAGCCAGCAGCCCAGAGTTCCCCAGCAGGCAAAGAGCTGAGAGCGAAGTGACAAATGACTTTATCTATGTTTTCCTTTCCTTTTTTCCACATCTCAGCAAGGCTGTGAGGGAAGTAGACATCAGCATTGTTTTCATTTCACAGCCTATGATCTAATCCCTCTCACCAAAACATTCTAGCTAGGCTCAAGGTAGCACACAACATTATATAACTCAAGGATATGTAAAAACGATGTTTTTGGTGTCCCATTGGCAGGGACACCTTCCACCTAGCCCAGGTGGCTCAAGGTCTCATCCAGCCAGGCCTTGAACACCTCCCTGGGTGTCTCACCAGTTTCCCAGTCAGATTGGTGTTAATTCAACCCTGGGGTAACAAGGAGAGGAATTAAGCAAAACTCATTTCCAGACAATCAACAAAACAATAATAATGATAGAGTAACAACTCCCTTTCATTTAAATACAATTATAGAGTAAGGTAATAAATTAAAAAGCTCATTCAAAAGAAAAAAAAAATCAAATAATAGCCAATTATTTGGGTAGTTCCAATTAAAATATGTTTTCACATAATATCTTAGCTCTGACCCCAAACCATCTCTCTAATTTTCTCTGGAACACCATAACATAAATACAGAATCTATTGTTTCTCTGCCATATTTTGCTTCATTGTAAATCAAGGGAAACCAATCAAACATAACGTTGTTATTGCTGCCTACGCTTGGCAGTCTCTTCTGGAGGTCCATTTATCTCCAGTGCCTGGAGCTGCCCACATGGCAGTGAAAGGAGTGATTGCTGCTTGTGTGAATTTACTTAGAATCATAGAATCACAGAGCTGCTGAGGTTGGAAGAGACCTTTGAGATCATCAAGTCCAGCAGCTCGCCTAGAGATCGCAGTCCTGCCACTGCTGCTGAGCCACTGCCACAAACCCACAGCCCTCAGCGCCACATTCATGTGTCTTTTAAACACCTCCAGGCATGGACGACTTGCTAGAGGGCAGGGATCCATCCAGAGGGACCCAGACAGGCTGCAGAGGTGGGCCCAGGCCAACCTTATGATATTCAACAAGGCCAAGCATAAGTTCCTGCACCTGAGTTGGCACAATCCCAAGCACAACTCCAGGCTGGGTGGAGAATGGCTGAGAGCAGCCCTGAGGAAAAGGCCCTGGGGGTCTGGGGTGGTGAAAAGCTCAACATGAGCTGGCAGTGTGAGTGCAGCCCAGACAGCAACTGTGTGCTGGGCTGCAGCAAGAGCAGTGTGGGCAGCAGGGCAAGGGAGGGGATTCTGCCCCTTTGCTCTGCTCTCCTCAGACCCCACCTGGAGTCCTGTGTGCAGTTCTGGAGCCCCCAACACAAGAAGGACATGGAGCTGTTGGAGCCAGTCCAGAGGATGCCACTAAAATGCTCAGAGGGCTGCAGCAGCTCTGCTATGAGGACAGGCTGAGAGAGTTGGTGCTCTGCAGCCTGGAGAAGAGAAGGCTTTGAGGAGACCTTGGATTGGCCTTCCAGTATCTGAAGAGGGCTCCAGGAGGTCTTGGGAGGGACTATTGACAAGGTCTTGTCATGACAGGAAGAGGAGGAATGGGTTTAAACTGGCAGAGGGGAGATTGAAAGTGGATGTTAGGAAGAAGTTGTTTGCAGTGAGGGTGGTGAGACACTAGCACAGGCTGCCCAGCAATCTTCAATCACATTCTGTCATTCTGTCATCCACGGCCTCCCTGGAGATGTTCAGGACCAGGTTGGATGAGGCCTTGAGCAATCTGTTCTAGTGGGAGTTGTGCCTGCCTATGGCAGGGTATTGGAACTAGGTGATCTTTGAGGTCACTTCCAACTTAAACCATTCTCTGACTCTGTGGTTGTAAAGAATTGTTGAAGGTTGGACTCAACGATCTTGGAGGTCTCTTCCAACCAGAACAGTTGACTAGTGTTCTGATTTTCTGCATCGTTTTAAAGCACTTCATTTAGGAAAAAGACACTAACTTGCCTTTTAATTCCTTTTCTTCTTTTTTCCCCCTATTGTAATTTGCAGCAGTGCAGTCAAAATGATAATTTGAAGAATCTGAATATAGCAGAGAAGCAGCAGAGATCTTATCAAACCCAAAGCAAAGATCACTTATTTTGCCTCAACTTTTATAGTGAAAATTATTTGCTTATTACAACAAAATAAATCAAAGAGCTATTGCTCTTGCCCTGGCTTTTTAAAGAAGTAATGAGCAGTAAACTCCAGCAATTATTCACATACATTATTAACTGTGGCCGTTCAACAACTGCTGTGAAGAAGAGGAGGCATCAGCTGATGCAAACTTTGGGCTGATTTCCTACTCACTGACTTCTCCTTCAGGGGGATGCCTGAAGGATTTTATGTGCAGCTTTTCAGTGGAAACTGAAGTTTCCTTCAGATGTATTTGACTAGGAGTTTAATTGAAATGCTGCTGGAACCATCTTGGGTGTTAATTCAAGCAGAAACCCCACTACCATGTGCTACTAAATCATAGAGGATTAGATGTCATCTCACATTTTAAAGATGATCTATGAGGACACCAAAGAATCAAGTTGCTTTTACCAACCCCTCTGCTTTAGAGTGTGCAGCTGGCTTGGAGTACTGTGTCCAGTTCTAGTGTCTGCAGCACAAGAAGGACATGGAACTGCTGGAGTAGGTCCAGAGAAGGTCACAAGGGTGATCAGAGGACTGGAGTACCTCAGCTATGGGGACATGGGCTGAGAGAGTTGAATTTGCTCAGCCTGGAGAAGAGAAAGCTCCAAAGAGACCTTAGAGTAGCTTTCCAGTACCTGAAGGAGCTATGGAAGAGACAGAGAGGACCTTTTTACAAAGGCTTCTAGAGATAGGGTGAGAGGCAATGGGTTTGAGCTGGAAGAGGGGAGACTGAGACTGGAGGTTAGGAAGAAATTCTTTCCAGTGAAGCTGGTGAGACACTGGAGCAAGTTGCCCAGGGAGGTTGTGGTTGACAAGTGACACAGAGAAAGTTTGTGTCAGGTTATCAATTAATGAGAGATTTATAACAAAAGCAGAAATTAGTGCTGGATTGCACTGGAGTGATCAGAGGCTTAGAGTGAAGTGATCACAGCCTCCTGCAGTACCAAAGGTCACTCAAATGAAGTCCAGAATTCATCAAGTAAACAAGTCATTAAAATGTGGAAAAACAATTAGGAGCCTTTGTGCAAAACTAGCCTGGAGTCCTTCAAAAGGTCACCACATGGTGTGATCAAGGGAGAAGGCTGCACTGCCTAAAAAGCTCCCAAAGCAAAGAAACTCCAGCTGACCTGCAGGAGAACCTCAGCAGAAGTGAAGGAAAGGTGCAGAGCCATGAAGATTCGTGATGGATGGACATCCAGAGCAGAACAAAACGTGCTCAGGTACCAGCTGTACCAGCAATGGTGTGGCCAGCAAGACAAAGGCCGGGATCGTCCCCTCTGTACTGGGCACAGGTGAGGCCACACCTCAAGTCCTGGGTTCAGTTTTGGAGTACTCACTCCAAGACGGTCATTGAGGGACTGGAGAGAAGGGCAACAAAGCTGGGGAAGGGTCTGGGGAGGAGAAATTGAGGCAATTGGGGTTGTTGAGCCTGGAGAAGAGGAGGCTGAGGGGAGGCCTTCTGGCTCTCTATAGCTCCCTGAAAGGAGGCTGGAGTGAAGTGGAGTTTGATTTCTTCTTTCAAGGAGTGAGTGATGGAATGAGAGCAAATGGCCTGAAATTGTGCCTAGGAGGTTTAGGTTGGACATGAGAAACAATTTCTTCCCTGCACGAGTGGTCAGGCATTGGAACAGGCTGCTCAGGGAGGTGGTGGAGTCACCATTGCTGGTGGCATTCAAGAAAAGAGGGACATGGTTTAATGGTCATGGAGGCATTGGGTAGAAGATTGGATTGGATGATCTTAGATGTCTTTTCCAACCCAAACAATTCTATGATTCTGTGAAGGGAAGCAAAGGACAGAAAAAAAAATCAGCATGTACCAGGAGCCAGAGCAATGAAAGTGACTTTTCTGATGGATATCAGAAACAAAAATAATTACAGTTCTGGGGCAGATGTATGTTGGAATGGAAGTGGAAACATTTCAAGTGTCAGGAGCAGGAGAACTCAATAGCTGTAGCAGCTCTACATGTGGAGAAAGCCATACTGCAGGGAGGTGAGACACTTCTCATCCCAGTAATCGCAGAATCCCAGCACGGTCCAGAGGTCCCTTCCAACTCCCACCATGCCGGAAAGCTGAAGTCATTTCAAGCTCGACATCTGAAATCTGGACCACCCCAAAACCTATCTTGTCTCCACAGAAGCTGTCCTTCAGGACTGCGGCAGAAATGAAGCATGGTGTGAAGGTCTTATTTTCTGAGTGACAGCATAAATCATAACTGGAGGCAGTTGCTTAATTACAGCCGTGCAAATAAATGACTTTGGGATGTTCTGGCAGCTCCAAGAAACCCAGAAGTCATTTCAGGTCAAGTGAAATTGTTCATTTAACCTTTTCACGCTCTTCTTTTTGTTGTGCTTTTGAGCACCCCTCAAGCATTTACCTCTGACAGGAAAAGACATATGTCTTTGTACTGCTGAATCAAAGTAATGCACAGAGAGCCTGAAGTAATTTTAAACCCAGCCTGAAGTCATTTAAACCCATTTCATTGGTGACTCTGGAAATGATGTTTTGGTAAAGATTTTGTCATTTCCTAATACAAACACTCAGAAAATTCATCTTTAAGCTCAAGGAGGGGAGATTTAGACCAGAGATTAGGAAGAACATCTTTAGTGTGGTGAGACACTGGCACAGGTTGCTCAGGAAGGTTGTGGATACCTCCTCCCTGGAGGTGTTCCAATCCATATTGGATGAGGCCTTGAGCAACCTGTTCTAGTGGAAGGTGTCCCTGCCCATGGCAGGGAGGTTGGAACCAGATGATCTTTAAGGTCCCTTCCAAACCAAAGCATTCCATGATTCTGTGAAAAGCTGGAGCGACTCTGTGGTCATTTCACTCTTACCAATCTTACTTTTCTCTGTCAACCCCCCTGATTTTCTCATTCCAACTGAAAACAGATGGACTCAGTGAAATAGGCTGAACCAGAGTGGGAATGAACTGTGGTTTCTTCTCCACACTTAGAGAATTCCAGCGCTGTGGGAGTTGGAAGTGACCTCTGGCTATCATCCTGTCCAACTGCCCTGCTAAGGCAGGGACACTGACATCATCTAGCCCAGGATCACAGTGACATCTGGATCACAGGATCACAGGCTCACAGCATGTCAGGGGTTGGAAGGGACCCAAAGAGATCATCGAGTCCAACCCCCCTGCCACAGCAGGAGCATACAGTTGAGCTCAGGTCACACAGGAACACATCCAGACAGGCCTTGAAAGGCTCCAGAGAAGACTCCACAGCATCTCTGGGCAGCCTGTGCCAGTGCTCTGGGACCCAAACAGTCAAGATGTTCCCGCTTGTGTTGAGCTGGAACCTCCTGTGCTGCAGCTTCCATCCATTGCTCCTTGTGCTATCCCATGCAGCACATGAGCAGAGCCTGTCCCCCGCTCCTGACCCACAGCCCTCAGATGTTTATAAACATTTCTTAAATCCCCTCTCAGTTTTCTCCAGACTAAACAGCCCCAGGTCCCTCAGCCTCTCCTCCTCAGGCAGTGCTCCAGTCCTCTAATCATGCTCATAGCCCTCTGCTGGACCTTCTCTAGCAGATCACAGTCCATCTTAAACTGGGGAGCCCAATACTGAAGGTAGTACTCAAGAGGAGGTCTCACCAGAATAGAGATGATGAAGAACCTCCCTTGATGGCCTGGACACACTCTTCTTAATACAGCCCAAGATTCCACTGACCCTCTAGGCCACAAGGGCACATTGCTTTGGAATCTCTCCAGAGAGGCAAACTCTACAACCCAGGAGGTTCTATCTGAACAGGAACTCACAGCAGGCAGAAACTGGATGTTGATTTCTATCTTCTGTCTTCCTGTGATGTTCCCCCCAACAGGACAACAGCCTGGTGGAGGGGCACAGGCAATAAAATCACTGCTCTGACTTTGTGACATCTCCACACTTTATGTCGTTTCCATGCCTATGAGGAACACAGAGGTCACCTTCTTCTTTGTGTGACCACGGAAGGGGGCATGTTGCTTCAAGAGCAGTCACCAGAGAGGGTGGGGCTGTGACCACTTTTAATGAGGGGCATCAGCAGTTTTAGGAGGACAGGTGTCAGGCTATGGAAATGTACCAGGGACCTTCCTCTGGGGCTTTTTAATCAGGCTTCTTTAAAGTTGTGATTAACGACTTTGGCACGGGAAGGGGGAGTGCACTGAGGACATTTGCTGACAGTGCAAAATGGAGAGAGCTTGTCAGTGCAGGAGGAGACTGGACAACTGATCAGAACTAACAAGATGACCTTAAGCTCTGCAGTAACCTAATTGGGATGAAGATCGGTGCAGGAATGTGTACCTGGGGTCTGGCTGCAGGAGGAGAAGGTGGGGAGCATACTGGACACAAGCGAGGTTCTCACTGTCCTTGAGGACCTGGCCATGGGGAGAAAGAACCCTCTGCATCAGTGCAGTTGAGGGGTGGCCTGCTCGAAAGCAGCTCCAGAGAGAAGAACCTGGACAATAAGCTCTCCATGAACAAGTAATGTGTGCCCTCATGGCCAAGAAGTTCAATGGTCTCCTAGTGTGCATGAAGAACAGTGTGGCCAGCAGGCTGAGGGAAGTGCTCCTGCCCTTCTACCTTGCCCTGGTGGGCCCAATGTCTGGAGTATTGTGTCCAGTTATGAGCTCCCTAGTTCAAGAAGGACAGGGAAGTACTAGAGAGAGTCCAAGGGAGGCTACAAAGATGCTGAGGAGCATCTCTGTGCAGAGGAAAAGCTGAGAGCCCTGGGGCTGTTGAGCCTACAGAAGAGCAGCCAGAGAGGGGATCTGATCAGTGCTCAGCAAGAGATAAAGAACCTATTGAGGATAAGAGGATGAGGCTGGACTCTGCTCAGTGGTGAGCACTTACAGGGCAAGTGGCAAGGTGCACAAACAAATCCAAGAGGTTCCGTGGTGTGAGGGTGCTGGAGCCCTGGAGCAGGCTGCCCAGAGAGGCCATAGAGTCTCCTTGTCTAGAGAGACTCCAACCCCAGCTGGGAATTGTGCTGCTGGGCAAGCTGCTGTGGGTGCCCCTGCTTTAGCAGGGGAGGCTGGCTGGACGATCTCCAGAGGTCCCTTCCAACCCCCACCTCACTTGGATTCTGTAAACAAAGGGCAAAATGAGCCAGAAGGACACCACAATTGTGTAGGTAGGGCACAAGCAATGACCCCTTCCACTGCATTCCCACCGCTATACCAGAGGGTAATGGAGGAGCCCATCCCTCTGGCTGCCTCCTCCTCTCACAGACCAGTGTCCCTACCTGAAGTCAGGCAAATGCTTGTTTACTAAAGCCAGAAAGTGCAGCATTTCAATAAAGTCCCCTCCAGAGGTGGGACCATCAGGATATTGACCTCAGCATCGCCAACACCACGTCATTGATTAGATGTCCTGTGTCAAACCCATTTTATCAATGTAGAGGTGCTCAGGCACTTTTAATTTTCCAGTCTTGTGTCTCCCACTATTTGATTTTTATGATTAAACAGGGTTGAAACTCACAGCCATCACCTACTTTGCATGAGGGAAGCAGCAGGACCGTGGGCATTACAGCTGTGAAATAAAGGCAGGCTCTGCTGGGTTTGCTCTGGTATTCATAGTGCTGCCAAGCTTAGGATCTTGGAATTTAAAGACAGATCCAGCCCCAAGATGTCTGAAGGATGATCTGAGTTCAGGTCCTACAGCAAATTGCTCCAGTCTTGCTCTAATTAACCCCAGAATAGGCAATGTCACCAGCAGCACCTCTTTGGCCAGGAACTGGGGAAGATTAGAATCATTGAATCATTAAGGTTGGAAAAGGTCTCTAAGATTATCAAGTCCAACCTTCCTGGCTAAACTGGCAGCTTGTGGCTTGGAGAAATTCACTCTGTGCTGGGTCAGGAACTGGCTGGAAGGCCGAGCCCAGAGAGCTGTGGTGAATGGTGCCACATCCAGTTGGCAGCTGTCACCAGTGGTGTTCCCCAGGGATCAGTGCTGGGCCCAGTCCTGTTCAATATCTTTATTGATGATCTGGATGAGGGGATTGAGTCCAGCATCAGTAAGTTTGCAGATGACACCAAGCTAGGAGCAGGTGTTGAGCTGTTGGAAGGTAGGAGAGCCCTGCAGAGGGACCTGGCCAGGCTGGATGGGTGGGCAGAGGCCAATGGGATGGGATTTAACAAGGCCAAGTGCAGGGTTCTGCACTTTGGCTACAACAACCCCAAGCAGCGCTACAG
>WAAF01007255.1:1658-16220 GCA_013400475.1 Tricholaema leucomelas | reverse complement strand
GTCCTACTGGCCACACTGTTCCTGATCCAGGCCAGGATGCCATTGGCTCTCTTGGCCACCTGGGCACACTGCTATATGATCTTTAGGGTCCCTTCCAATTCGAACCATTCTAGGGGTTCTATGGATTCTATGGTCCCTTCCAAACTGCACCATGCTGGGATTCTGTGATGGTCTCCAGGGCTTGCAAATGGCATCAAGGCAAAGACACAAAAATGTCCCCTGGAATGAGGCAGGTGTTAAAACCCAAACGCTCCACTGAATGTAATCTCAATGATCTTTACAGTGAGGTTGGTGAGACACTGGCACAGGTTGCCCTGGGGAGCTTGTGGATGCCTTCTCCCTGGAGGTGTTCAAGGCCACGCTGGAGGAGTCCTTGAGCAACCTGATCTAGTGGAAGGTGTCAATGCCCACGGCAAGGGGTTGGAACTAGGTGATCTTTAAGATCTCTTCCAATCCAAATGATTCTGTGAATCCGTCAGATAAATAAGTACATGGGGCAGAGGTAGCAACCTCTCTTCTCATCCACAAGTGTTGGTGCTATGAATGCTTCAGCCACCCTTTAAGGTGACATCCTCAATCGGATGTGGGGGAGAGAGAGGAATTTGCAGTCCTATTTCAGTGCTGCTGTGGGAATCTGTTAGAAAAACAGAAAGAGGAAATAACTGTGGGTGTGTTAGCTGCTGGAGTGTCCACGTTCAGCAGGTGGAGTCTCAGGAGAGGTGAGATGTGGGTAGCTGATAATGAGCAATTTCAGAAGGAATGAATTTTCTGGTATTTGATTTATCCTGATCTTAAGAAATCACATTTTGGGGACAAGCTCAGCTCTCAGCTTTCTGGATGTGCTAGAAGGCTGTGCTGTCATTCAGCAAGACAGGGCCAGGCTGGAGGGGTGGGCAGGGAGAAATTGAATGAAATTCAGGAAAAACTAATGTAGAGCTTGGCACTTGGGAAAGAACAACCCCAGGGATCAGTATAGGTTGGGGACTGAGGTGCTGAAGGCAGTGAAGGGAAAAACGATCTCGGGAGTCCTAGTGGATGGGAGAGTGACCATGAGCCAGCAATGTGCTCTGGTGGCCAGGAGGGGCAATGCCATTCTGGGGTGGATTAGAAGGGCTGTGGTTAGTAGGTCAATAGAGGTTCTCCTGCCCCTCTACTCTGCCCTGCTGAGGCCACATCTGGAGTTCTGTGTTCAGTTCTGGCCCCCCCATTTCAAGAGGGACATAGAAGTGCTTAAGAGAGCCCAGCACAGAGCCACAAAGATGCTGAAGGGAATGGAACATCTCTGTTAGGAGGAGAGCCTGAGGGAGCTGGGGCTGTGCTGCTTGGAGAAGAGGAGACTGAGAGGTGACCTCATCAGTGGTTATAAAGATGTGCAGGGTGAGTGGCAGGAGGCTGGAGCCAGGCTCTGCTGGGTGGTGCCCAGTGACAGGACAAGGGGCACTGGGTGGCAGCTGAGGCATAGGAATCTTCATGTAAACATGAGGAGGAATTTTTTCCCTGTGAGGCTGACAGAGCACTGGAACAGGGGGGGCTGTGGAGTCTCCCTCTCTGGAGGTATTCAAAACCTGCCTGGATGTGTTGCTGTGTGATGTGCTCTAGGAGATCCTGCTCTGGCAGGGAGGGTTGGACTGGATGAGCTTTGGAGGTCCCTTCCAGCCCCTGACATTCTGTGATTCTGTGGTCCCTGCCTATGCATTTAATTCTGGTGGAAAGCTCTTTGTTCTGCAGAATGAATTGACTACCTCACAATATTAACCTCCTTGTGACCTGATCTCTCAGCCTACTTTTTACTATTCTCTCTGCATTTTCTTTAGTGTCACATGCCCCTCTTAAACAAAAAACAACAAAACAAAACCCAAACCAAACAACAACCAAACAAAAAGTCCCAAATCAACCAACCAAAAAAGAAACCAAAGAAAAAAAAAAACCAACAACAAGAACAAAACCAACAAAAAACCAAACCCAACCCTCAGAACCATAAAACAAGCTCGAAAAAGAAGTTTTGTTTCCATGGCATCCACGGGTTTGCAGATTCTTCCATTGCTGAGGGCTTCACGCGAGTGCCTCTCAGCAGTCCTCCATCGTCTGACTCTGGTTTCACTTCAGTTCCTGACCTCACTGCATTAACAATTTCAGGTGATGCCTGCTGGCCACTGAAAAACTGGACAAATGTGCTGAACTGGGGTGAAATGTGAATTATTTTGGTCAGCCCTGATGCCACGAGTGAATTCCTTGATGGGGAAACGAGTTTGCTTAATGTGTGTAGGAAATAAAGAGCGACCTTGAAATGGTGAATTTTTTGTTTTGAGGAGGGAACTAATGTGTAAAGCTCTTAAAAATGGAGCCTTGGAGTGTTGGATGGGTAGGGTGTCTATTTATAGCAGTGCATGTGATTTTGGTGAGACGTTCAGTGATTTAAAAGTCAATGAGGACGTGTCTGCTTTCCTGATGGAGCACAGGCTCGTGCAGGTGAGGTCACACAACCCCCCACATCTCAGCACGGTGGGGGTTGGAAGGGACCTCTAGAGATCACAGTATCACCAAGGTTGGAAGAGACCTCATAGATCATCAAGTCCAACCCCTCTGCTAATGCAAGGACACCCGCCGCAGCTTGCTCAGGATCATGATGCCCAGGTGGAGCTCCGTCACCTCTCCGGGCAGCCTGCTTCAGGGCGTTAGCAACCTCACACCAAAAAAGTTTTGTCCTCTTGAGCTGGAACCTCCCAGGTTCCAATTTTTGCCCACTGCCCTTTGTCCTGTCAGTGGGCACCACTGAGAAGAGTCTGGCCCCATTCTCTTGCCACCAACAGATGCTTTAATTCTTGCTGCTAAGCCACCACCACTAACCTCCATCCCTCAGCACCATATCCATGCACCTTCTAATTACCTCCAGGAATGCTGACTCCATCACTGCCCTGGGCAGCCTGGGCTGGTGCATGAGATCCCTGCCTGCACTAAGAGTTGTCTCATCCCATCCTCTTGTCATTTCCTCCCTCTTCCCCCCAGATCCTTTAGCTCTTAGCATTGCTCAGATCCCCTCTCAGGCTGCTCTTATGCAGGCTCAACAGCTGCAGGGCTCTCAGCCTTTCCTCTACACAGAGATGCTTCAGGCCCCTCACAATCTTTGCAGCCTCCCCCAGACTCTCTCCAGTAGTTCCCTATCTCTCTTGAACTGGGGAGCCCAGAACTGGGCCCAAGATTCCAGTTGTGCCCTCACCAGGACAGAGCAGAGAGGGAGGAGAACTTCCCTTGACCTGCTGAACACACTCTTTTTACTCCTTTACTGTCAAAGCCATTAATTCCATGTTTTAGGTGGTCAGGGTCACAGGAAAGGCACCATCACAACATGCCCTTGGATTCTCCATGAGTGGCAGTCAGAAGCCTCCTCCTGAGGACAGCACCATCTCCTCTGTAGCACACAAACAGCAGCGTAAGAGGTCTGGCTGCTTCCTTGTTCACACATACAGGGATAAATATAGATGGAGTGAGGGTGAGAGACAGGAATTACAATTCTCCAAGGAGATGTTTGTGTGTGTTGTGCTGCTCACTGCTTTGAGAACACACTGACATCACCCACTGACAGCACCAGGGTAGACCCAGAGAGAGGTGGAACCAGTCTGACCTGGGGTTCTATAGAGGACGGAGCCTCTGGTACAAGAGGGCTATGGATGTGCTGGAAGGTGTCCAGAGAAGGGCCACGAGGCTGATCAGAGGGCTGGAGCTGCTCTGCTGTGAGGAGAGACTGAGGGAGTTGGGACTGTTCAGTCTGGAGAGGAGAAGGCTCCCAGGTGACCTTCTTGTGGCCTTTCAGTATCTTAAGGGGGCCTACTAGAAAGCTGTGAAGGGACTTTTTAGGCTGTCAGGGAGTGACAGGACTGGGGGGAATGGAACAAAGCTAGAAATGGGTAGATTCAGACTGGATGTTAAGAAGAAGTTCTTCAGCATGAGGGTGGTGAGAGCCTGGAAGGGGTTGCCCAGGGAGGTGGTGGAAGCCCCATCCCTGAAGGTGTTTAAGTCCAGGCTGGATGAGGCTGTGGACAGCCTGATCTAGTGTGAGGTGTCCCTGCCCATGACAGAGGGGTTGGAACTGGATGATCCTTGTAATCCCTTCAAGCTCTGATTCTGTGATTCTGTGATGCTAAAATAGAAGGGCTTCTCACACCTAAGATACCATTTTGGGCCAAATCATGGGGGAAAGCAGTGATCCATCCTCTGAGGGGGTGAGAGGTTTGGGCCAGCACATGAGTCCAGCAGCCATCATTCCCCACAGCATTGAATTGTTCTTCCTTCCATCCCAGCTGGTTTAGTTTGTTTCTCTCCTCATCTGTCTCTTTCCTTTCTTCCCTTTGGGAATCAGATGATCTCACAGAGCCTCTGGCATTTGTGTGGTGGCCTCCCCAGCCCTGACCCTGGACAGCAGCTTATATAAATATTGAGTTAGCACCAAAAACACCTCTGGAAGCATCCCAATATGTGCTCAGCAGCCGGTACCAACTCTGGTGCATGGTGGGACTCATTGCTTCACACCTCACATGACCAAGTGTCTGTCATCCACTTGTTGACTTGGGCTTGGAGCACATTTGGCCTTTGGAGGAAATTAGTTTTAAGGAAGCTGAACATCTTTCTTATGAGGAGAGCCTGAGGGGGCTGGGGCTTTTTAACATGGAGAGGAGGACCCCGGGAGGTGACTTTGTTAATGTAAGGAGTAAGTGCCAGGAGGCTGGAGCCAGCCTCTTCTCAGTGATGCCCAGTGGCAGGACAAGAGGCAATGGGTGGAAGCTGAGCCATAGGAGGTTCCATGTGAACCTGAGGAAGAATTTTTTTCCCTGTGAGGGTGACAGAGCACTGGAACAGGCTGCCCAGGGGGGCTGTGGAGTCTCCCTCTCTGGAGATATTCAGGAACCATCTGGATATGCGTCTGTGTGATCTGCTCTAGGTGATCCTGCTCTGGCAGGGAGGCTGGACCAGATGAGCCTTTGAGGTCCCTTCCAGCCCCTGATATTCTATGAATCTATGAAAGCCATCAGAGAGCAGAAAGTCATGAGTGGGTTTGTTCCCCGGTAAGAAACACAATTTGCTCTTCTGCCAGGATTTGCTCTTGAGATGAAGACTTAACCTGTGTGGAAAGATATAGGGGGAGCTATCAGAGAGCCTCTGCAATACAGCACAGATCAAGGGAGGTTCTCCTCCCCCTCTACTCTGCTCTGGTGAGACCTCATCTTGATACTGCCTTCAGTTTTAGGATTCCCAGTTCAAGAGAGACAGGGATCTGCTGGAGAAGGGCCAGTGGAAGGCCACGAGGATGATGAGAGGACTGGAGCACTGCCTGATGAGGAGAAGCTGAGCGACCTGTGGCTGTTTATCATAGAATCATAGAATGGTTTAGGTTGGAAGGGACCTCAAGGATCATCCAGCTCCAACCCCCTGCCATAGGCAGGGACACCTCCCACTAGAGCAGGATGCTCAAGGCCTCATCCAGTTTAGTCTGGAGAAGAGAAGACTGAGAAGAGATTCAGTCAATGTTTCTAAATATCTGAGGGCTGGGGGTCAGAAGAGGGGGACAGGCTCTGCTCAATTGCTCCCTGGGATAGGACAAGGAGCAATGGATGAAAGCTGCAGCACAGGAGGTTCCAGCTCAACACAAGGGGGAACTTCTTGACTGGAAGGGTCCCAGAGCACTGACACAGGCTCCCCAGAGAGGTTGTGGAGTCTCCTTCTGTGGAGCCTTTCAAGGCCTGTCTGGATGTGTTCCTGTGTGACCTGAGCTCGATTGTATGGTGCTGCTATGGCAGAGGGCTTGGACTCACTGATCTCTTTGGGTCCCTTCCAATCCCTGACATCCTGTGAGCCTGTGATCTGAACTGCACGAGAAGAACACCGAAGGAATATATCAATTACAAGCCTATTAATGTCATGGGGAGACTCTCTGCTGTTTGTGGTCATTCTTGATCCAATAAAGCAGCCTGGGGATTTATCTGTGAATTCAGAATAGGACAAAAAATCCCCAGCCAACCCTAACTTCAGAAAGGGAAGATGAAAGGCTGCTTTTTTTAGCCTCTCTCAGCCGCGTATCAAATCTCTGGGAGGAGGAATCAGGAGATGTTTACTTCTGCCAGGCTCGTGGATTCAGGTCAAGCTGTGAAAGACCCAAGTTATCTTTTCACTGGCTTGCTGATTGAAGGCAAGATATAAGCACAGCCCGGACAGAGCTGAGAGCTGCCCTCTGCATGTACCAGGACGTGGCCCTGCTCCTTCCCCACCTGCCTGATGTGTTGGAGGGGATGCATCCAGCAGCACAGGGATTGGAAAATGATAGAAAACCCAACCTCTGATGGCAGTGGCAGTGCTGGCACCACTGATGCAGAAGGCAGGGATGGGGCAAGTCCTAGACTGGACTCAGCAGCACAAGGGAACTGCCATGAGGACGAAGAGTAATGGATTTAAACTGGCAAAGGGGAGATTTAAACTGGATATAGAATCATAGAATCATAGAATGGTTTAGGTTGGAAGGGACCTCAAGGATCATCCAGCTCCAACCCCCTGCCATAGGCAGGGACACCTCCCACTAGAGCAGGCTGCTCAAGGCCTCATCCAGCCTGGCTTTAAACGCCTCCAGGGAGGAAGCATCCACAACCTCCCTGGGCAACCTGTGCCAGTGTCTCACCACCCTCACTGTAAAGAACTTCCTCCTAACATCCAGTCTAAATCTCCCCTCTTCCAGCTTAAACCCATTCCCCCTCGTCCTAACATTACTAGACCGTGTAAATAGTCCCTCCCCAGCTTTCCTGTAGGCTCCCTTCAAATACTGGAAAGCCACTATAAGGTCTCCTCGAAGCCTTCTCCTCTCCAGGCTGAAGAGCCCCAACTCTCTCAGCCTGTCCTCATAGCAGAGGTGCTCCAGCCCTCTGATCATCTTCGTGGCTCTCCTCTGGACCCGCTCCAGCAGTTCCATGTCCTTCTTGTGTTGGGGGCTCCAGAACTGCACACAGTACTCCAGGTGGGGTCTGACGAGAGCAGAGTAAAGGGGGAGAATCACCTCCCTTGCCCTGCTGGCCACACTTCTCTTGATGCAGCCCAGCACACGGTTGGCTGTCTGGGCTGCATGTGCACACTGCCGGCTCATGTTGAGCTTCTCGTCGACCCAGACCCCCAGGTCCTTCTCCTCAGGGCTGCTCTCCAGCCATTCATCACCCAGCCTGTATCTGTGCCTGGGATTGCACCGACCCAGGTGCAGGACCTTACACTTGGCCTTGTTAAACGTCATGAGGTTGGCCTGGGCCCACCTCTCCAGCCTGTCCAGGTCCCTCTGGATGGCATCCCTGCCCTCCAGCAAGTCAGCTGTGCCACACAGCTTGGTGTCATCTGCAAACTTGCTGAGGGTGCACTCAATTCCTCTGTCCATAACACTGACAAAGATGTTAAAGAGCACTGGTCCTTTCCAGTGACAGTGGTGAGAGAGTGGCACAGGTTGCCCAGGGAGCTCTGCTCAGGGAGAATCACATTATGTGGTTCTGTGATCCACAACCTCCCCGGAGGTGTTCAAGGCCAGGTTGGATAGGCCTTGAGTGCCTATTCTAGTGAGAGCTATGTCTGCCTATGGTGGGGGGGTTGGAAGTGGATGATCTTCGAGGTCCCTTCCAACCTAAACCATTCTATTCTTTTTTGGTTTTGGGTCACAACAACCCCAAGCAATGCTACAGGCTCAGGGGCAGTGTGGCTGGAGAGCTGCTGGCAGAAAGGGATCTGGGGGCTGTAAGAGAGAGGAGCTGAATAGGAGCCAGCAGTGTGCCCAGACAGATGAATAGAAGCCAGCAGTGTGCCCAGGCAGCCAAGGAGGCCAATGGCATCCTGACTGGGATTAAAAATGCTGTGGCCAGCAGGAGCAGGGAGGTGATTGTCCCCTTGGACAAGAGAGATGTGGAGGTGCTGGAGCAGGTCCAGGGGAGGGCAATGAAGCTGGGGAAGGGCCTGGAGAATAAATCTGTTGAGGAGTGACTGAGGGAGCTGGGGATGGTTAGTGTGAGAAAGAGGAGTCTGAGGGGAGACCTCATTGCTGTCTACAACTACCTGAAGGGATATTGTGGAGAGACTGCTGCTGGGCTCTTCTCACAGCTAATTGGAGACAGAGCAAGGGGGAATGGCCTCAAGCTGAGGCTGGGGAGGTTTAGATTGGACATTAGGAAAAAGTTTTTCATGGAGAGAGTGTTCAGGGAGTGGAATGAGCTGCCCAGGGAGGTGTTGGAGTCACCCACCCTGGATGTGTTTAAGGCTGGTTTGGATGTGGTGCTCAGGGCTATGGTTTAAGGTGACTCTTGTAGAGTAGGGTTCTAGGTTGGACTTGGTGATGCTGAGGGGCTTTGCCAACCTGCATGATTCTGAGATTCTGTATGCTTGGATGGAACTGTGTTCCAGTTAGGAGGCATCTGGGTTGTCTCCAGGTCAAGTGTACAGTTTCCCCTTATGCATCAAGCCTACAGCTGATGTCCAGATCCGGAGTTTCTCAGGGCGGATGGAAGCGCTTATGTTGACTGCAAGGAGTTTCTGGGTCATCTCTTTTTCTCTCTAATGAGGCAAGCACTTGGGCATTAATCACAGAGCCTTCCCCTCCTTGTCAGCTGGAGAAACAAAGAGACTGAGAGGAGGGGAGGGGCAAGAGGTCCCTTCTTACCTTTGCCGCTAATTAATCATGAAGTATGAGACTTTGTTTGCCTGCAACCTTGAGCAGTGATTGCAAATGATCACCTGGAGATAGGCTTGGTTGGATTTTTCCTTCTGATTTTTCTTTTGTTTTGTTTGCCTTTCCCCCCCCCCCCCCAGCAGTAATTCTCCTGGCTATAGCTCTGGCACTTGAAATTACAATTGACTCGAGCTGCTTCAATCTCCACAGCTCCCAAACACCAAAGAAAATCACAGGATGGTGAATTCTTCATAATTTCAGCGGTAGGGAGAGTTTCCAATTAGCAAGGCATAAATTGATCCTCTTTGGTTTAATATCTCAGAGTCCTTTCCGCCCTGTGTGCAGATAACAGCTGAGTTTTAATTCATTTTAATTCCATTACCACCCAGAACCATCAGGAACTGTGATAAGTATCTCTCCTGGATACAAATGCCTTGGAGAACCACCCAGAAAGGACTTAGTTTACCTCACTGGTAATGGAAATGATGGCAATTACTGCACAGGTTTATTTTGACTCATTTACAGAGCAAATTAACTCCTTTCTGTTGTTGTAGTTGTTGTTGTTTAGAATCATAGAACCATAGAATGTTAGGGGCTGCAAGGGACCTCCAAAACTCATCCTGTCCAACCCTCCTGCCAGAGCAGGATCTCCTAAGACCAGATCACAGAGGGACACATCCAGGCAGGGTTTGGAATATGTCCAGAGAGGGAGACTCCACAGCCCCCCTGGGCAGCCTGTTCCAGTGCTCTGTCACCCTCACAGGGAAAAAAATTCCTCCTCATGTTTAAATGAAGCTTCCTATGCCTCAGCAGCCACCCAGTGCCCCTTGTCCTGTCACTGGGCATCACCCAGCAGAGCCTGGCTCCAGCCTCCTGCCACTCACCCTGCACATCTTTATAACCACTGATGAGGTCACCTCTCAGCCTCCTCTACTCCAAGCAGCACAGCCCCAGCTCGCTCTCCTCCTAACAGAGATGTTCCATTCCCCTCAGCATCTTTGTGTGTTTCCACACAAAACTGGTATTGTTTTTGCTTCTCCACTGACATCCTCCCAGTGAGACTCCACTTTTCAGGCTGCTTTCCCCCAAAAGGTTTTCTTCATCTCTGGAAGTGTCCCACTCAGCACATGCAATCAGAGTATTATGAATAAATATCATTATAATAAGAGAATTGATTTGGTTGGAAGAGGCTTCTAAGTTCAAGTCAAACACCACCATGGCCATTAAACCATTCACCAAGTGCCATGTCCACACAGTTCTTGAGTGCCTCCAGGGATGGTGACTCCACCATGTCCCTGGGCAGCCTGTTCCAATGCCTGATCATTTTTGCAGGAAAATCAGTTTTTCTCAACATCCAACCTAGTCCTTTCCTGGCAAAATATGAGGACATTTCCTCTCATTCAGTTGTTCCTTGGGATACCAACCCCCACCTGGCTCCAGCCTCATTTTAGGGAGTTGTAGAGAGCCAGAAGATCTCTCCTCAGCCTCCTTTTCTGCAGACTAAATATCCCTGTTCTCCAGGCCCTTCACCAGCATCATTGGCCCTCTCTGAACCCATTCCAACCCCTGAGTGTCCTTCCTGGAGTGAGAGACCCCACACTGAACCCAGGGCTCAAGTTTTGACCTCACCAGCGTCCAGTAGAGGGGGAAAATCATTTCCCAGTCCTGCTGGCCACAATTACTGATCCAGACCAGGATGCTGCTGGGCACACACTGCCTCATCCTCAGCTACTGCCAACCAACATCCTCAGGTCCTTTTCCATCTGTTATTTTCCAGCCACTCTGCCCCAAGCCTGGGGCATCCATGGGGCTGCTGTGACTTAAATGCAGGACTCAGCACTTGCTTTTGTTAAACCTCATACAACCGACCTCAGCCTGTTGATCCATCTTGGCCAAATCTCGTTGCAGAGCCTCCTTACCGTCCAGCAGAGGAACAATCCTACTCAGTTTAGAGTCATCTGCAAAGTGACCAAGGGTGCCCTCCATTCTCCCATCCAGATGTGACAGGAGTTTTGCTGAGGTGGAATGTGATCAACTTTTTAGGCTGTCAGGTAGGGATAGGTCTGGGGGGGAATGGAACAAAGCTAGAAATGGGGAGATTCAGAGTGGATGTGAGGAAAGAGTTCTTCGTGAAGGTGGTGAGAGTCTGAAAGGGGTTGCCCAGGGAGGTGGTGAAGCCTCATCCTTGGAGGTGTTTAAGGCCAGGCTGGATGAGATTTTGGACAGCTTGATCGAATGTGAGGTGTCCCTGCCCATGTCAGAGGGGCTGGAACTAAATGATCCTTGTGGTCCCTTCCATGCCTAACTGATTCTATGATTCTATGACTTCTTCCAGTAAAGGCAGCATGGTTTAGTTGTCCTGGGGATGGAAATTCTTTCTTGTAACAAAGAAATATGACACCTGGACATGTGTGCTGCATTATGGATGCTATACAGTGCTACAAGGAGTAAAAAAAATCTTTATTGCTGTTTCCCAGCTCCTCCTGACAGCCCTTTTAGGTGTCTTGCTGAAAAATTATGCAAGATAAACCAAAGTACAGTAAAAACTCCTCTGATGCAAGTGGATGTTTTTTACTATGAAAATAAATCTGCTGCAGTTAGAGAGTTGTGGAGCTGTGAGGGCTGGAAGAGACATTTAAAATCAGTAAGTTCAGCCAATAACCCAACGCTGCCAGGTCACCACCAAACCATGTTCCTCAGCACCACATCTTGACAGCTTTGAAACCCCTCCAGGGATGGGGGTTCCACCACTGCCATGGCAGCCCTTTCTGGGGAAGAAAAGCACAAACTGGATGGGTGGAGCACTCACTGGATAAGGAATTGGCTGGATGGTGGCATGCAGAGGGTGGTGATCAATGGCACAATGTCCACCTGGAGACCGGTGACAAGTGGTGTTCCTCAGGGGTCAGTGCTGGGACCAGTGCTCTTTAACATCTTTGTCAGTGATATGGACAGAGGAATTGAGTGCACCCTCAGCAAGTTTGCAGATGACACCAAGCTGTGTGGCACAGCTGACTTGCTGGAGGGCAGGGATGCCATCCAGAGGGACCTGGACAGGCTGGAGAGGTGGGCCCAGGCCAACCTCATGACGTTTAACAAGGCCAAGTGTAAGGTCCTGCACCTGGGTCGGTGCAATCCCAGGCACAGATACAGGCTGGGTGATGAATGGCTGGAGAGCAGCCCTGAGGAGAAGGACCTGGGGGTCTGGGTCGACGAGAAGCTCAACATGAGCCGGCAGTGTGCACATGCAGCCCAGACAGCCAACCGTGTGCTGGGCTGCATCAAGAGAAGTGTGGCCAGCAGGGCAAGGGAGGTGATTCTCCCCCTTTACTCTGCTCTCGTCAGACCCCACCTGGAGTACTGTGTGCAGTTCTGGAGCCCCCAATACAAGAAGGACATGGAACTGCTGGAGCGGGTCCAGAGGAGAGCCACGAAGATGATCAGAGGGCTGGAGCAGCTCTGCTATGAGGACAGTCTGAGAGAGTTGGGGCTCTTCAGCCTGGAGAGGAGAAGGCTTCGAGGAGACCTTATAGTGGCCTTCCAGTATTTGAAGGGAGCCTACAGGAAAGCTGGGGAGGGACTATTGACAAGGTCTAGTAATGTTAGGACGAGGGGGAATGGGTTTAAGCTGGAAGAGGGGAGATTTAGACTGGATGTTAGGAGGAAGTTCTTTACAGTGAGGGTGGTAAGGCACTGGAACAGGTTGCCCAGGGAGGTTGTGGATGCTTCCTCCCTGGAGGTGTTTAAGGTCAGGTGGATGAGGCCTTGGGCGAGCTGCTCTAGTGGGAGGTGTCCCTGCCTGTGGCAGGGGGTTGGAGCTGGATGATCCTTGAGGTCCCTTCCAACCTAAACCATTCTATGATTCTATGATTCTAAATTGTTCCTCGTGTCCAACCCAGACCTCCTCAGATGCAACCTGAGGCCATTTTCTCTTGTACTATCATTTGTTTCTTGGCAGTTGATAATAGTTATAGGCTACTGATGAAAACAAGACTAAGTTTCTCAGGGATGTTCTCACTAGGATATGCACTTGGTGTTCTTCAGGCTGTAAGACAGTAACCTAAGCTGCAATAAATGGGATTCCTCATGTCTAAAGGGAAAGAAATGGTCCTGAGGTATGCCAGAGGCTCCAAGGGTCCCGTTGGGGTTTCTGGCACCAACCGTCACAAAATCACAGAATCACAGAATTAATCAGGTTGGAAAAGACATTCAAGGTCATCAAGGCCAACCTATCACCTAACACCTTCTAGTTAACTAACCCATGGCACTAAGTGCCCCATCCAGGCTTATCTTGAACACCTCCAGGGACGGTGACTCCACCACCTCCCTGGGCAGCCCATTCCAATGCCAATCACTCTTGCTGTGAAGAACTTCCTCCTAACATCCAGCCTAAATGTGCCCTGGTGCAGCTTGTGGCTGTGTCCCCTTGTTCTGTTCCTGGGTGCCTGGCAGAAGAGACCAACCCCACCTGGCTACAGCCTCCCTTCAGGTGGTTGTAGAGAGCAATGAGGTCTGCCCTGAGCCTCCTCTTCTCCAGGCTGCACACCCCCAGCTCCCTCAGCCTCTCCTCACAGGGCTGTGCTGCAGCCTCCTCCCCAGCCTTGGTGCCCTTCCCTGGACACGTTCAAGCAACTCAATATCTTTGAGCCTCGCCACAGACATCCCCTTGAGATACTGCCAGGTCCAGCTGAGACTGGAGATAATTAAGAGCAGTGAGGAAGCACCAGAAGATGAACATCAACCTGTGTGTCCTCTATAGGCACAAGCACCATCCAGCACAGCCTGGAGGACAGGAAGGGAGGGAAACCTTGAGTCTTTCTAGGTGCAGACTCGTGGGATACTCCTGAGATAATCATTCCCTTTGCTGGCTTTTCAGTTAATGTTGCTCCCACCTTGAATGTCTCAGCCCAGAAGGACTTTATGATCTTAGATGTTTTTTCCAACCTTAATGACTCCAAGATGCCTTGCCTTCAGGCAGGATGACATCAGCATGCTGTGCTGTGCAGGCTGAAGGAAGAAGAGACCTTCAGAAGGTAGGGCTGTTTTCATTTCCTAAGGTATTCCACCCACATTCCCCAAAGTTCATGTCTGTATTCAGGGAGATCATCATCCATCCTGGTGATTACTGCCTTGCAATCAGGGCCCCAGCCTTTCCCAGCTGCTAAAGGGGCTGATGACAGCAAATTAGTTAATTATAGACCTAATTAAAATGTTAATATCTTCCATGCTGGGGGTGGATGCAGTTGTTTTTGTCTTTACCATCGCTGCCCCGAGCCACGTGCAGCCCTCTGCATGCTCCAGCTGAGATACATCTGAGCTCTGCATCTGAAAGGATTGGCTGGGGACATAGCATCAGCGAGCCATGGTATCTACCTTGCAGGAAGGACCATTTTTTCCCCCAGAGATGGGATTTGCAGCTTGGATGGTGAGATGAAAAATGCATCTCTAAGATTTGGGCTGTGATGGGAAAAAACCTCACAGAATTGTAGAATTCACACAGAATCACAGCAACAGGCAGGTGGGCAAAGCCCCTCGGGATCACCAAGGCCAACCTACAACCCTACTCTACAAGAGTCACCTTAAACCTTACCCCTAAGCACTACATCCAAACCAGCCTTAAACACATCCAGGGTGAGTGACTCCACCACCTCCCTGGGCAGCTCATTCCACTCCTTGAACACTCTCTCCATGAAAACTTTCTCCTAATCATAGAATCATAGAAACATAGAATGGTTTAGGTTGGAAGGGACCTCAAGGATCATCCAGCTCCAACCCCCTGCCACAGGCAGGGACACCTCCCACTGGAGCAGCTCGCCCAAGGCCTCATCCAGCCTGACCTTAAACACCTCCAGGGAGGAAGCATCCACAACCTCCCTGGGCAACCC
>WAAF01007253.1:137525-188994 GCA_013400475.1 Tricholaema leucomelas | reverse complement strand
AGCCCACAACTGGACACAGCACTCAAGGTGTGTCCTGAGCAGTGCTGAGCACAGGGGCAGAAGAACCTCCCTTGTCCTGCTGCCCACACTGCTCCTGAGCCAGCCCAGGATGCCATTGCCTCTCCTGCCCACCTGGGCACACTGCTGGCTTAGGTCAGCTAATATCTACCAGCACCCCCAGCCTATAGTGCTGCTTGGGGTTCTTGTGGCCAAAGTAGAGAACCCTGCACTTATCTTTGTACAGTCTCATCCCATTGGCCCCTGCCCACACATCCAGTTTGGCAAAGCCCCTCTGCAGGGCTCTTCTACCCTCCAACAGGTCCACACCTCCTTCTAGCTAGGAGTTACTGGTAGAGCTTCATTTGAGTTTACTAACATACCAAGTCTGTAGTAGCAGTAATTAAAGACATTTAGTATAGTGAAGGGAGGAAATAACAGCCAGGGCATCAATGATTTAGAGGGCTTTGTCACTGGAGAGGGTAAATCCAACATTTAGGCCAGATCAGGGGAAGAAGTGAAGAATTATCACAAGCAATCATACATTTAAGGGATCAAGATTTAAGGTCCTAGCTGTAGCAGGGGAGACAGAAGGGAAACTAAGCTCTTTTTAATAGCAGAACATCACACAGAGGGACAGATGCTTGACCATTTGTTACAACCCCTTCCTCTGAACCATATTTATGTGCATGGCAATAATTTACACCTTTCACCTTACAACCCAGAGCATCTCCTGAGCTAAATTACACAGCTGAAGGGTGGCTGCCTGCACCTACAGGGTCTTGGGGAGTGGGTTTTTTTTTTTGGGGAGGGGGTGCATTAGCAACAAAACAAGACCACCATTCTCTACCCAGTGTGGTTAGCCACTGCCTTTTCATTAGCTGTCTCACATCAATTCTGGATGCCCAGGAACGTTTGTCTTCCCAAACTTTGCTTCTTCAGACAGTGATGAACACACTGAGCACAGTTACAAGGTGCAGCAGTCCAGCTCGCTGCTGAAATGACAGCCTTGAAGTGGAAACCTTGTTAGCACAACCACACTACAAATCTGCCCAGAGAAAGGCTCTGGAATAAGCTCTCATCCTTGCCAAAGATGGAAGAGAAAAACCGGCAGAAGAGTAAAGTGGCACTTTAGTGGGTAGGGAAAGAAAGGACAAAAGAAGTCATTCCACAGGGCTGGTGAAGTGCATTATCCACCAGCCTCTATTGTTCCCCAAGAGGCAGCTTTTAAACTTGACCAGGTTCAACCTCTGCTGAAGCACTTTTTAATGAGGGAAAGAAATGGTGGAAGCATCTGACACGGTGTGAGCACTCCAGCGCCGCAGATCCCAGCTCCCCAGCAGTGCCCACACCGGTGTGCGCACACTGCGGCCACCACGGTGCACACAGGCACTGCCATGCTGCCAGGGCACCCTCGCTGCACAAGAGCAGGAACATCAAACACACAGGCACTGCCATGCTGCCAGGGCACCCTCGCTGCACAAGGAGAAGGAACATCAAACACACAGGCACTGCCATGCTGCCAGGGCACCCTCGCTGCACAAGGAGTAGGAACATCAGGAGAACACAGGTTTGTCCACAAGGTTTCTGAGCAGCAGCAGGATTTGCTCCCCAGGCTGCCTTCAGCCCATTCACACTGGTCCAGAGAGATGGCAGCGAGCAGCAGGGGCAGGTGGCACAATTCCTTGGGGCAGCTTTGCTTTGAGGAGTGAGCAAATCTCCAGCTAAACATGAGGAACTTATTTTACTATAAGGGTGGTGCAGCACTAGAGTAGGCTGCCCAGAGAGGTGATGGAGTCTCCATCTCTGGAGTGATTCAAGACCTGCCTGGACGTCGTCCTGTGCAACCTGCTTTGAGTGACTCTGCTGTGGCAGGGGGTGCTGCACTGGCTGATCTCCAGAGGTCCATTCCAACTCCCACCATGCTGGGATTCTGTGCTACGGCTGTGACAAAGCAGGAGCCATCCTGAACCCTGCCACCTCTCCAGCCTGGCCAGCTGTCAGACTCCTGCTGCTCCGTCCTCCTGCAGTTCCCTGAAGGGTTTTTTACCGAGACGTGGTATAAAAGAGGAGAGCAGGAGGTGTGAGGGGTTGGATGTCAGCTGCCTAAGCCAGGCTGCTTCCCTGGCTTTGCAAAGGCATTTCCACGGAATAAGGAACAAAAGGATTAGCAAAAGGTGTGAATAATGCACTTCTACCCCTGTCTATCCCTGCTTGCTGTAACAGATTGGTGAAATAACTTCATCCACCAGTTTATTAACAGCTTGCCCTCTCTTGTATCTCACCTCCATAATGAGATAGAGCAGATATGATGGATTACATTCTGCCTCCTGCTTCCATCCCGAATGAATTATCATCTCCTCTCCTCACAGCCTCCTGCTTTGGCTGCCTACAGCCCATTAAGCGTTGGCAAGTGGGAGGGGGAGGATGAAGCTCTGCCATGTAAAAGGTAAAGGTCCCACTGTGAAAGCAGTTTTAATTTTCAGACTGGAAGACACGAAATTAAAGGAGAGTGAGGAGATTCTCTCTCTTCTATTTCTTCTGGCAGTACTAAGCAAACAAACAAGGGAAAAAAAAACCATCACAACATTGCAGGGAGGACCTGAGCGTGCAGCTCTCACTAGCAAAATGCTCTCAGTCATTGAGGGCTCAGAGCCCAGACACAGTCAATCACCACCAGCCAGGGATGAGAGGTTTTTTTTTTTTCCCCTGACCAAAACACCTTATTCTGCAGCTCTGTCCTAGCAAAAGCCCTTGGAGAGCCAAGTATTCACAGAGCCATAACTCTTAGCCTGCTCTGACAAGAAGTACTTTATCTCTCTCTTCAGAAGAACTCAGGGCTTTTACTCACACATCAGCACAGATCATCTACAAACCTAACATGCACTTTTGTGCACCTTTCTTTAGCAAAACCCTGAATAAGAGAAATCAGAGGCTTGATGTTGCTTGGGGTTTTTTTTTTTTCCAATCATATCAAAGTCTTCAACTGTTTTAGCTGCATGAGGAAAAAAAGAAGTCAAGATGCTCCAAGATCCCTGATGTATCACAGTGCTGCTGAATATCTGGTTTGTCCTCCACAGAACTTAGCTGCTGCCTGACTCCAATCATTATTTCATCACTCATTCAAGGAAACAACATTCAGAGTTCTTGCCCCTCCTTGAAAGAAAATCACTAAAAGCTTGCTAAAGACAATAACACAGAGCCCAGGTCGGTTTGGGCATCCCATTTTCCACAGCAAGTGCTGGTCTGGAATACCCCAGGAGCACAACCAAGCAGCTACCAACAGAAGTAAGAGTTGCAGCACCCAGCTCTGAGCATTTTGTCTTTGCTGCATCTTTCAGCACTAAGTTTGTGTAATTATACACTGGGTAAAGAGATGACAACTGCCTTTTCACTTCCAACTCACTCGAGCACTATGAAAATTCATGAAGCAGAAATTAATAAGCTTCACACAGCTTCAGCCCTGACCTCTGGTTTATCTTTCTCTTTGCCAAGAATTTGTTACAAATTCGACTACCAAGAGCTGCTTCTTCCCTACAGCCAGGAAAAAGCATCAGGGATCAGAGAATCAGAGAACGCCTTAGGTTGGAAGGGACCTCAGAGGTCATCTACCTCCAACCTTCTTGCCATGGGCAGGGACACCTCTCAACTCATCTGCTCAAGGCCTCATCTAACCTGGCCTTGAACAGCTCCAGGGAGGAAACATCCATAACCTCCCTGAGCAGCCTGACCCACAGTCTCACCACCCTTATAATGAAGAATTTCTTCCTAAGACTCATTCTAATCCTATGCTCCCACAGCTTCGAACCACTGCCCCTTGCCCTCTCTCTAGACACCCTTGGGAAAAGTGCCTCTGCAGCTTTCCTGTAGTATCCCTTCAGGTACTGGAAAGCAGCTCTAACGTCCCCCTGGAGTCTTCTCCAGGCTGAATACCCCCAGCTCCCCCAGCCTGTCCTCACAGCAGAGCTGCTCCAGCCCTTGGATCATCTTTATGACCCTTCTCTGGACTCACAGAACCTTGTAGCATCAAAAACAAAACAAACCCTTCCCCACTCAGTGCTGCAATCTTGCAGCTCACCAAGGACTCCTCCTCACACAACCCTGCCCTGCAATCTTGCAGCTCACCAAGGACTCCTCCTCACACAACCCTGCCCTGCAATCTTGCAGCTCACCAAGGACTCCTCCTCACACAACCCTGCCCTGCAATCTTGCAGCTCACCAAGGACTCCTCCTCACACAACCCTTCCACACAGGCTCTGCTTTAAGGCACATTTTAGTGCAATGTAAGCAATGGCTCCAGCCACCATTAGCAAAACACTTTGAGTGACTGAGGGGTGATGGATTCTTGATGGCAACTGTGTCTAAATGGGCAAATGAAGTGATTAAACAGGTTTAGCTTTTCATAAACCTGACAAGCTGCTCACTACAGACTAAGTTAAAAGATGGGAGAGGCTTGGCTGACTTAGCAGCTTATCAGACACCTTTAATTCCCATCTCCAGAATTCCCTGCTGTGGTGAGAAGATGAAGGGTATTGATTCTGCTCGTACCTACAATGTGGGACAAGATCTAAATTTGATTTCAGCTGCCCTCTGTTGAATGCAGAAAGACAAATGAAAGGTAACAGCCAAGCCTGCCCCTGTGGAAGACAACCTCTACTCCAAGCACTGCAGGAACAGCCACGGCAGCTGCTGACCCAATGCTATACAGGTCCAGTACCTGCTGGGCACAGATGGATGCCTGCAGTGCCTACAGCATAAGCTTGGTGCTTGCTCCTAAGTCCCCCCACACTGCAGAAGTGAGTTGGCATATTTTTGGGGGCTATGGGGTCTTTTTTCCACTCTGCCCTTCTGCTGTTTAGGTCACTTATAGAGGACTCTGCTGCTGGCACAATGTCACCTTTCTGTAGAACCCATCAAGCTGGACAAAAGGAAAGTGTCTTTACTGCAAGAGTGGTCAGGCATTGGAAGATGCTGCCCAGGGAGGTGGTGGAGTCACCTTCATATGACCACAGAATGTGGTCCACCCAGCCCTGCAGACAGCAGGGACATCTTCACCTTGATCATGTTGCTCAGAGCCCTGTCCTACCTCACCTGGAATGTTTCCAGGGATGAGGCTACCTCTTATATTCCCAGAGAGGTTAGTTTGGATGCTTATGGCCACCTTGTCCTCTGCTGAACATTTCTGATCTAAGTCTTCCCAAGCCAACCTATTTTCAGCCCAAGCCACTCAATATCTTGATTGGCACCACAACTGTGTGGCCATGGCACCTGGAGACATGGTTCAGTGGCCATGGTGCTGTTGGGTTGATGGTTGGACTGGATGATCTTGGAGGTCTCTTCCAACCTTAATGATTCTATGGTCATCAGTCACATCACCCTCATCCAAAGAGGATGCAGGCTCCACAGTCACCCCTCAAACACTGTCCCAGCTGTCCCCAGCACCTTCAGCACCTGCATCCTGCCCCCTTCAGGTGCTGAATCCCCACTGTTCAGTATCAACTGGGTTGGAATGTCATGAACCCAGCTTTATAGCTGGGGCTTTGGCTTATGAGATTAAAGCTTAAACACTCAGATCCCATGCTCTGTGTCTAATAATCCTGTAGTAATACCTCCAAGAAAGAAAACAAAAGGGTGAAAACAAGAAAAGAAAAAAAAAACCTATTTTTGTTGTTGTTTGAAGTTCCTGACAAACATGGGTGGGCTGGAGAGAGTCTGCTCCAAACTCGCCCCCACGAGCAGAGCCTGGGATGAAACAAGAGCAGAGGAACTCTGAAAAGAGAAGGAACTGACTTTGACAGATGGATGTAAATGTGCCTTTCAGTGCAGGAGAACAGTTGATTCTAAGGCATGAAATCAAATTAGTGCATCTGCAGCTGCCTATGTGTCATCCAGCTTCATATTTTACACACTAAAGACATTTTTTAACCTCATGTTAGCTACACTTCTTTTTTCTTTCATTTTTTTTTTTAATATTACACTCCAGGATTTGCAAAATGCTATTGGCAGGTATCAAAATGAAAGCTGAAGTGCCTGTGCAATCTGTCTCATTTTCCATTGTAACATGACAGAAATCTTTTTTGGATTCATTTACTATCAGGTAGGAGAAGACTTGGGAGAAAAAGAGAGAAAAAAAAACCAAATCCCAGCCTCAACTTCATCAAGAAATGCAAAACTCTTTCAAGCACTGTAAACAACTCAGGCTGCATTTCTTACCTCCCACCCCCAGCTTCTCATCTCCCTGCCACACAGTCCCAAAAAGCCTCCACCACCAAGCCTCAACAAAGCTGGCACTTGGACACGTTCCCTGAGGACATGGAAGTGCTTAGTGACAGGCCTGGGTGGAAGGAGACAATTTCAGCAGAGGTGTTGGGAGGGTTCAGGGCACATTTCACAGGAAAAGGTCTCAGCAGTGGCCTGAAAGCTGCACAGGCATGTGAAAGGCACACACCCAACCTGCTCCTCACACTCACTGCATCAGAGTCATGAAGGCTGATAAAGACCTCCAAGATCATCAAATCCAACTACCAACCCATCACCACAGTCACTAAACCATGTCCCCAGGTGCCATGTCCACAGGTTTCTTGAGCACCTCCAGGGATGGGGACTCCACCACCTCCCTGGGCAGCCTGTGCCAACCCCTGACCACTCTGGCAGCAAAGAGATTTTTCCTAGTACCCAAGCTAAATTAGCCCTGTCATAACCTGAAGAAAGATCCTCTGGGGAGGGACTTTTTTAGGCTATCAGGCAGTGATAGGACTAGAGGGAATGGAGCAAAGGTCTAGGTGGGGAGATCCAGCCTGGAAGTGAGGAGGAAGTTGTTCAGCATGAGAGTGGTGAGAGCCTGGAATGGGCTGCCCAGGGAGGTGGTTGAGTCCCATGCCTGGAGGTGTTTAAGGCCAGGCTGAATGAGGCTCTGGTCAGCATGGTCTAAGGTAGGGTGTCCCTGGGCATGGCAGGGGGGTTGGAAGTGGCTGATCCTTGTGGTCCCTTCCAATCCTGACTGATTCTATGACTCTAGGATCTCACACACCTTTTGGGTGCTTGCAGCTCTTCCAGGGTGCTCAGGATGGTCAGAAAAGAAACCCAGGACCAAAGCACAGGTGTGGAAACAAACTGGTCACAAGTGGTCCTCTCCCTACAGCACCTCTGACATCTCATCCAGTGTCTCTCCTCAAGAAAGGCTTCACAATTACACTGTCATAGAATCAGAGAATGGCTCAGCTTGGAAGAGGCCTTAGAGATGATCTACTCCCATCACTGCACAACGGACAGGGACACCTCTCAGCTAGACTCACCTCCTCAGGCATGTCCTACCAGCAGGGCACTGAAGAATCTCTGGCAGACAATCAAAGCCTTCCAGTATCTGAAGGGGGCCTACAGGAAGGCTGGGGAGGGACTGTTTACAAGGTCTTGTAATGACAGGATGAGGAGGAATGTGCTCAAACTGGAAGAGGAGAGATTCAAACTAGGTGTCAGGAAAGGGTTCTTTACAGTGAGGGTGGTGAGACACTGGCACAGGTTGCCCAGGAAAGGAACTGGCTGAGCTTTGAGGTCCCTTCCAACCTAAACCATTCTATGATTCTACGAGTTCTGAAATCTCTCTGGTGCTTTCCTCCAAGCTGCTTGGGGTTGCTGAACTCTCTCATTTTCACTCTTAAGGTGGCTGGAGGACCAGAGCAGGATCATATGTTTAATTAAAGCCCAATTAAAGTTGTTATTAGATGTCCATATATAATGCAGCCATATGGAAGTTAAATGATAAATCATCTAAAAATTAATATTTTAAGAAGCTTGTTTGAAGTCTTGGAAACTTCCAGACTTGGTGCTTTCAACTTACAAGTTCCCTGGCATTTTCAAACCTTGGGAACAGCACAGATGACTACAAATTTGTTGTCATAAACATTATTGTGCTCTGCTCCAGCTTTCCATGAGCAATGATTACACTGCAGCATATCTGCCTACAGCCCTCAGAATTGATCAAAATAAAAAGCCTGAACTTGTACAGTTTTTATAACCAATTCCTGAGGGTTTGGTCAAATTCAGTACAGGATAAAATTAAACAGAGATTGATTTATGTAGAAGGAAGTGTAGCTGCAAGGTTGGTGAGTTGTATGCACTGCAAGTGGGAGCAGCTATTGCCTGAGCACAAATCAGACTAATTGTAACAGAAAGAGGCAGACAGAAGGTACAACTTTGGGTTTTTTTTTCCTGTTCTCTTTCCTGTGTTTTGGGATGGTTTTTTTGTTGGATTTTTTTTAACCTGTTTCTTTTGGGGAGGTTACTTGGAACAGCTTCTGAGCAGACAAAAACCCAAGGAGAAAGCGACTAAGAACTGTATCGGCCAACACCCCAGAGCTCATATGCTGCTGCTCTGCATCTTCAGCCCAGCCTCAAAAATCAGGACTCAGATTATTGTAGTTTTATCTTAGATGAAATCCCAGCTGGGCACCAACAGCTCTCAATGCAAGGCAAGTTAAGGTCTCCAGGGAGATCTTCGAGCAGCCTTGCAGCACCTAGATAGGGCTACAGGAGAGCTGGGGAAGGGCTTTTGACAGGGACTCCTAGCGATAAGTCCAGGGACAATGGCTTTGAGCTGGAAGAGAGCAAATTTAGACTGGAGATGAGGAAGAAATCCTTTCCAGTGAGGGTGGGGAGACACTGGAACAGGTTTCCCAGGGAGGTTGTGGATGCCTCCTCCCTGTAGGTGTTCTAGGTCAGGCTGGATGAAGCCCTGAGCAAGATGGGCTGGTGGGAAGTGTTCCTGCCCATGGCAGGGGGGTTGAAACTGGATGATCTTCGAGGTCCCTTTCAAGCCAAACCATTCTGTGATTCTATGATAAGTTACTACTGCAAAGCCTTCAGAACTGAAATGCTTTCATCATTCTGTGATTCTGTGATTGTTTCCTGCCTGAGCTGCTGTAGCTTCAGCAGTGATGTTCCTCGAGCATCAGTAAAAAAAATCTAGTTGGAAATTTCTGCATTAAGACGTGACCCAAAAGCAGCTCTTTTTATGTAGATCTTTCTTCTCTGCCTCAGCAATTCCACTGATGAATAATACCACTTGCAAAGCACCTCTATACCAAGCCTTCAGCCCTACTGCAGTGTTGGAGTATTCTCCCCCACCCCATTTCCTTTCCCTTGAACACCCAAGTGATGTCTCTGTCATGTCACCACTTAAAACCCCTGTTCTTACATGCATGTTACATCTGTGACACCTGCTGCAGCTGCACACTGAAAGCAAGGTGCCAAACAATGCAAGGGGAAGGAGGGGGAATCAAAGCATTCCTGAAGTCTTAAGCTTGGCACAAGCCACCTGTAGTTTTGCTTAGACTGCAGGTTGGCTTGAGAAGGCAGTATCAAAGCTCCAGCTATTGCAATTGCTTCAGCTTTGCTTCTTTATTTTTACTGCTTATTGTAGATCCCAGACTGACAGCTCTAAAAAACTCTGCACCTTCCAGTCATGCAAGAGTAAGGAGCAATGAACTCAGCAACAGCACAAGCAGCTGAGAGATCTTTCCTTAATGATGAACCCAAACTGTTGACCCAGGAGCATCGCCCAGGACTGTGAACCCATAGTCCAGTCCAGCCTTTGCTTCCCTTCAAACTCACTGCTCGTTAGAGGTGTTTGTGAATGACACAGCCAGAACTGTAATTGACAGTCCAGTAATGAGCAATTGATGGAAATTTCACAACCAATCTGCTCAAAGTCCACCAGGCTGCATACAAATGAAACCAGAATATAATAAACACTAAAGTCTCTTGGAAGACCAAGTCCTCCCAAAAGCCATTGCTCCAGCTGTAAAAGCTTCTTTCGTGTCAATCCACACCCCATGGGTAGTTGTTGCATTCCAGTGTCATTACAAAACTCCCATTTGGGATTTTACAGTGCTCTGACTTCACTCTCAAGTAGCAAAGAGACCTTTATTGTCCCCAGTACCTAAAGGCACTGACAGAGAAGCTGGGGGGGGAACTGTTTCTAAGGGCTTGTAGCAAAAGGATGAGGGACAATGGTTTGAAACTAGACCAAGGCAGGTTTAGATTGGACATTAGGAAGTTCTTTACTATGAGGGTAGGGGAGCACTGGCCCATGTGAGGTGGTGAGACCCCATCCCTGGAGACATCCAAGGTCAGGCTTGTCGGGTCCTTGAGCAATCCAATCTAGCTGGAGATGTCCCTGCTGACTGCAGTGAGGTTGGCCTAGATGACCTCTGGAGATCCCTTCCAGCCCAGTGCATTCTATGCTGCTATTCTGTGCTTTATTTTATTCCTGGAGATGATGGAAGATCAAGGCTAGAAAACTCATTTCTGCTCTGTGATCCCATGCCTGCAGTTGCACCACCCCCACCCTGTTTGCCAGCAGGTCCAACAGAGGTGTTTGAAATTCCCAGCATCTGAAATTTCCTGTGTTTTTCATTCATAGGCTAAAGCAGAAAATTGCTATTTCCAGAGCCATCTTTTAAAATAAACCCACTCCTACCTGGAAATCTGTTGGCAGAAGTGATTTCTGCAGGTCCACCGCTGGCAGCAGATGAGATGTTCTCATAACGCATCGCTTCCCGAGATCTGGATGCAAATTGCAGGAGCCACACTTCCTGAAATCAGCATTGAAAAAAATAAAAGTTGAAAATGCATTAGGTTTGGAGTCAGCTTGGGCTGCCAGCATCATATTTCTATTACAGTAGTTATCCAGTTGGAAAAAAACCAGCTCATCCTCTCATCTGATCAAGACAAGCGGATAAGTAGGGCTGCTCTGATCTGGGGAACTTTTGACACTTGCCATCTTCACAGACCATGCACACTTCATTACAAGCTACCAATTAAAACTTTCTTTTCCTACACCAAATCCCAAGTACAACTCCAGGCTGGGCAGTGACTGGCTGGAGAGCAGCCCTAAGGAGAGGGACTTGGGGGTGCTGCTGGGTGAGAAGCTCAACAAGAGCCAGCAGTGTGCACTTGCAGCCCAGAAAGCCAAGCAGAGCCTGGGCTGCAGCAGCAGAAGTGTGGCCAGCAGGGCCAGGGAGGTGATTCTCCCCCTCTGCTCTGCTCTGCTCTGCTGAGACTCCACCTGGAGTACTGCATCCAGCTCTGGAGCCCCCATTACAAGAAGGATGTGGATGTGCTGGAGCATGGCCAGAGAAGGGCCACTGGGATGTTCAGAGGGCTGCAGCAGCTCTTCTGTGAGCACAGACTGAAAGAGTTGGGGCTGTGCAGGCTGGAGAAGAGAAGGCTTCCAGGTGACCTTGTGGCCTTCCAGGATCTGAAGGGGGCTACAAAAAAGCTGGGAAGGGACTTCCGAGGATATCAAGGAGTGACAGGACTGGGGGGAATGGAGTGAAGCTGGAGATGGGTAGGTTCAGGCTGGATGTGAGGAGGAAGTTGTTCAGCATGAGTGTGGTGAGAGGCTGGAATGGGTTGCCCAGGGAGGTGGTTGAGGCCCTGTTCCTGGAGGTGTTCAAAGCCAGGCTGGATGGGGCTCTGAACAGCCTGCTCTAGGGTAGGGTGTCCCTGGGCATGGCAGCAGGGGTGGAACTGGATGATCCTTGTGTTCCCTTCCAAGCCTGACTGATTCTGTGATTCTATCATTCTAAATAAAGTCAGGTTTGGTACCCATGATGTGAAGGGATGTGAGCACTGCCCACCTGAGCCGAGGAAGTGCAGCTTCAGGCTCCCAAACCATCCCACACCTCTCCTTTCTCCTTCAGTTTGCCATTTGACCCATAGGCTTTGCCAGAAACCCAGAAATCCTCATTGCTGGTTGTGTTGCCCCTTTGGCATGCCTGAAAAACTTCTTTCTGTAGAGCTAAGTGTGCTGGAGGGTTAGCACAGCTCACCATGGAGTGCCACCAGCCCTCCCACTCCTCCTGGGCATTGTGACTCACACAGCGCAGAGCGCGTTGAAAAACAACCTGAGGAGGAGCTGGACCTTTTTGATCTGCTGCCTGTGATGTGCTGTCAGAGGGTGACTGCTCCTCAGAACACGTGGGAGGCAGCCCTGTCTGCACTTAAAGCAACTTCTCCACCTGGATTAAAACACCCCACACCATGGAGCAAACACTTCATGACCAGCTCTCAGGTCATACATCAGCCACAAAACAGCTCCCTCCCACCCCAGACGAAAGCCAAAGTTTCCCTAGTCCTGCTGACAGGTGAGATGGAAGGAGATTGTAGTCAGGTGGGGTTGGTCTCTGCTGCCAGGCACCCAGCAACAGAAGAAGGGGACACAGTCTCAAGCTGTGCCAGGGCAGGTTCAGGCTGGATGTTAGGAGGAAGTTGTTGGCAGAGAGAGTGATTGGCATTGGAATGGGCTGCCCAGGGAGGTGGTGGAGTCACTGTCCTTGGAGGTGCTGAAGAAAGGCCTGGCTGGGGCACTTAGTGCCATGGTCTGGTTGATTGGCCAGGGCTGGGTGCTAGGTTGGACTGGATGAGCTTGGAGGTCTCTTGCAACGTGGCTGATTCTATGATTCTGTGATTCTATGATTCTGTGACTTTTGGGGCAGAAGGAAGAGCAGTGGCACAGTGAAGTGTCTCAGTTTGCCCACAGCATCCTGGAGTAACCCTTCCTAAGAACCTCTCTGTGCTCCATCAGCCACAGCATTTCTGCTTTCACAGAGTTCTACTCTAGGAACCCTGGCAAGCAGAACTCGGTTCTGGTTTCAGATCCTAGAATGCATCAAACAATTTGCATGTACTTAAGTTTTCAGATCTGAGCTGTGTTTTAGGACACCACATGATAAATGGCTGCCAAGAAATATCTTCATTAATTTTAAGGGTTACTGCAACTAACTTCTCACAGCAAAACTAACCTCTTAGACCTCCCATGAGCAGCTTGGTTCACCCTACAATGGGCAGATAGAATCACAGAACTGTTTTGGTTGGAAAAGACCTCTAAGATCATCAAGCCAAATCATCAACTCAACACCACCATGCCACTAAGCCATGTCCAAGTGCCACAACCATGCATTTCTTGAACATCTCTAGTGAGGGGAAAGAAGAGGTTCTCCTCCCTCTCTACTCTGTCCTGGTGAGACCTCATCTGGAGTACTGCATCCAGTTTTGGGCTCCCCAGTTTAAGAGGGACAGGGAACCTGCTGGAGAATCCAGCAGAGGGCTACGAGGATGAAGAGGGGACTGGAGCACTGCCTGATGAGGAGAGGCTGAGGGACCTGGGGCTGTTTAATCTGGAGAAGAGAAGACTGAGAGGGGATTGAATCAATGTTTATAACTATCTGAGGTCTGGGGGTCAGGAGAGGGGGACAGGCTCTGCTCACTGCTCCCTGGGAGCAATGGATGGAAGCTGCAGCACAGGAGGTTCCAGCTCAACACAAGGGAAACTTCTTGCCTGGAAGGGTCCCAGAGCCCTGGCACAGGCTGCCCAGAGAGGCTGTGGACTCTCCTTCTGTGGAGCCTTTCCAGGCCTGTCTGGATGTGTTCCTGTGTGCCCTGAGCTAGATTGGATGATACTGCTCTGGCAGGGGGGTTGGACTGGATGATCTCTTTAGGTCCCTTCCAACCTCTGTGATCCTGTGACTCCACCACCCGCCCTGGGCAGCCTGTTCCACGCACGGAACCACAGTCCTGCTGCTGGCTGGACCACACAGCAAGGGCCAGGGGGTAACCTACCAGAAGAAAACGCAGAGACCAGTTCGCAGCCAGTTTTATCTGCTCTGTCAGCGGCCGTGTAAAGAGAAGAAGAACTAAAGATAAGAGTTTGTCTCAAAGATGAGATGTTAACTGAAATCGCTGCCTGAAGCAGTCGCCAGCAGCTTGTTAAACGCCAGCAAGGGACGCGGCTGGCTCCGGCAGGAGGAGGGGAGCAGGAGCTGCGCGTTCCGAGAGCCCCCTCTAGCGCGGCGCTCCCCGGCCGGAGAGCTGCTCTCAGCCTCGCTATTCTTCGGTTCTGTGCTGCTGGGATTATTTCTGTGCAGCCCACTTATTATTTATGCCTACTGTCAGGAGAGGGGGGAGGAGAATTTAAGGGGAGTTCAGAGTCAGCTAGCTTGCAGAGCCCGGCTGCCAGAGCTCTCACTGTCCGATGTGCTGGGAAACGAGATGGAGATCTTTACTGGTTTTACCCAGGCTAAATCTCATTTGGAATGGCTGCAGAGACCCCAGCCAAGCCTGGTAAACAAGTTTATGTCCTTAATTTTGCAATGCAGTTCATCTGTCAGGCTACATTTAGCTCTGCAGTCCACGGGCAGGTTAATCAAAGACGTTTAAAGATGCACCTACAATGCTGCGAGGGAGAATCGACGGAGATTGGCTGATCTGAATGGTATCAAAGGGAAGGACTTGGAAGTATTTCTGGTATCAGATCACACTTTCATGTTTTTATGAAGCTGTGAGGGGGCTTTTTGTGCCTCACTGAATTATATTCAGCTTTTCAAATCTCCTTGAGCCACAGAGCATCTGCAGTGGAATAGAATTGGGTTTAAGGACTTACAGAGGAAACAAATGGGTCGGATTCATGGATTGACAGAGCAGTTTGGGTTGGAAGGGGCCTTGAAGATCATCTAGTTTCAATCCCCCTGGCATTGGAGAATGTCCTACAGACATCCAAGACCTCCAGAGATCACTGAGACAAACGATTTGTACAACATTGGAGAGTGTCCCTGCCAATGCCAGAAGGGTTGGAACTAGATGATCTTCAAGGTCCTTTCCAACCCAATCCATTCTATGATTCAAACTTTTAAGTATCTCCAACTCTACCAACACAAAAGGGAATGTAAAAATGAAATAAAATTATGATTAAAATAAGCAGGGAAGTTGTTTCTTGCACAGGAAGAGCACAGACCTTCAGAAGAGGTCTCACCACCACACAATCTGTTCACCAAGATTATAGAATCATAGAATGGTTTAGGTTGGAAGGGACCTCAAGGATCAGCCAGTTCCAACCCCCTGCCATAGGCAGGGACACTTCCCACTAGAACAGGTTGCTCCAGGCCTCATCCAACCTCGTCCTGAACACCTCCAGGGATTCTGTGCTCCATAACCTCCCTGGGCAACCTGTGCCAGTGTCTCATCACCCTCACTGCAAACAACTTCTTCCTAAAATCCACTTTCAATCTCCCCTCTGCCACTTCAAACCCATTCCTCCTCCTCCTGTCATTACAACACCTTGTCAATAGTCCCTCCCCAGCCCTCCTGGAGCCCCCTTCAGATCCTGCAAGGCCACTCCAAGGTCTCCTCAAAGCCTTCTCTTCTCCAGGCTGCAGAGCCCCAACTCTCTCAGGCTGTCCTTATAGCAGAGCTGCTGCAGCCCTCTTAGCATCTTTGTGGCCCTCCTCTGGACTTGCTCTAACAGTTTCATGCCCTTCTTGTGTTGGGGGCTCCAGAACTGCACACAGGACTTCTCATATCCAGCAGGTTGGGTCAAACAAGCACCTCCCTCTCTGGACCCCAGCAGAACTCAGACTTGCCTCCCTAATTTCTCCAAAACAGCCATCAGGAGAGAACTCTGCTCCTCAATTATGGCAGCTGCAGGCCTTGGAGACTCCACATCCTTCACAACAATTTCTGCACCCCCACATCTTAATGTCAGTGAAGACATTCCCAAGAAGAGGTAGAGACACAATGTAGAGGGACAGAAGGGCAGTGGCTCAGGACTGTCAGCTCTTGAACTCTTGGAGCAGTGCCAAGAAGCCACTCCACATTTCTGTTCTTCACATTGAGGGCCCTTCTTTATTCGTGGCCCACAGCAGAAGGGATTTAAGGGCTGTGACTCCTGCAGCTAGTGAAAGATGCCTTAAGAGGGCTGTCTAACCAAAAAACTCATCTGTGCATTTCTGGTAGAGCTAATAAAAACTGTTCTCTCTCCCTGGAAACCTTTCCTTCCTTAGGACTTTCTCGGAGACTCTTTGGCTGAGAAGAGCTGGTCCCAAGAGTGTTCTCCATCACTGTCCTCATCACAGTGCACACAGAAGCCTCACCATGAACTCAGAGGAACTGTCTTTTTGATTTGTGAGGCTCACAAAGGGATCAAGGCTTCAAGCTGCTGAGAAGAGGAGGATCAGGTTATGATTTCTCCTCTTATTTTGCTGCTGGAAGAAAATATTTTACACTCCTCCAAGTCCCACATCCAATCTCTCTCATTTATTTTTTTCTTTCCCATTGTGCCAATGAATAACTGTGAAGTTCTTACAGACACCTGAGACCCCCAGAGGTCACTGGAACAAATGACTTGTGCAACGACAGCTCTGTCATCTCCTCCTTTCTATCTTTTCTCCCTAGTTTTATGGCACTTGATTTACTTGCTACCTGCTTTCCATAAACTAAAATGTAACCTTTCAGCATCAGGAGCTTAGAGCTTTGCTCTAACAGCCTCCAACAAGGTCCTGACCTGAGCCCTGGGACATGATTGCACTAAACTCATCCCATTATCAGGAATGAAGGAGACCTTCCTGCATTTGAAATAGGTTTTGAGGGCTGTGCCATCCACCATGTTGATATCTCATCACACTGACCTTGCAGGGAACAAACCAGAGCCTAGAGCAAAGACAGAGCACATTCTTGGTCAGTGGCCTCCTGAAGTCCACACAGGGCTGCTCATCTCTTCTGCTGGCCCATACAAGTGCCCACACTTAGCAGCTGTCACTCAGCAGCCTTATGCAGGGCATCTCCACTACACTGACCACTGGTAACATCGGCATCTTCGTGGCACAGCATCAGCCTAAAGAGAAGCTGCACTGGCACCAGCCAGGTGTGTTGTGTAGGCAGGGAACGAACGAGGTCAAGTCAGGAATATATATAAAAATAGAAATATGTGATTCTCCTGAACCCTGCCCCCAAAACTGTATACAGAAATCAATCCAGTTTAATTAGCAGACTCAGTTTGATTGAGAAGATCTTACAAAGGATACCATAGATAAATTTGGCTAGTTTAGAAGTCAGGAAATGGAAAAGGCTAAGCTATAAACACAGCTTCCCCAGTGTCACTACTCACAGGTGAGTTAGGCTGGCTGAAAGGGCAGGGCAGACGCTTGGCAGCTCTCTCTCTTTCCGAAGACAGCCGAGGCTCATTTAGGCCTATTAAGCTTGCACAAAGGGTACTTAGGTGGGGAGCTCTGAAAAGCAGGGACAGTCCGAGTCCGGTCTGGCCCCTCAGGAGCTTGCCCTTCACAGTGCCAGGGGACTCTCTGCAGGAACTATCCAGGCAGGGGAGAGCTCTAAGGCAGGCACCTCAAGGCAGGAAGCATCTCAATATTTATCCCTTTCTTAGACAAAGGGTCGAGTTACCACTTTCTAGGTGCGAAGCAGAGCTGAGTTACCACTCCTTAGGCGTGAAGCAGAGCCGAGTTACCGCTAAGTGCAAAGCAGAGCCGAGTTACCACTCCTTAGATGCAAAGCAGAGCTGAGTTACCACTCCTTAGGCGCGAAGCAGAGCTGAGTTACCACTCTCTAAGTGCGAAGCAGAGCCGAGTTACCACTCCTTAGGCGCAAAGCAGAGATGAGTTACCACTCCTTAGGCTCAAAGCAGAGCCGAGTTACCGCTCCCTAGGCATGAAGCAGAACTGAGTTACCACTCCTTAAGCATGAAGCAGAGCTGAGTTACCACTTCTTAAGCACGAAGCAGAGCTGAGTTACCACTCCTTAGGCGCAAAGCAGAGCCGAGTTACCACTCCCTAGGTGCGAAGACCACAGCCAATCCCCAGCCTGATTCCGGAGTGGGCATCTGCAACGAGCACCCCTCGTGCTGGAAGGATCCTTTGCTCCCCCCACACCAGGCCTGCAGGGCAGGGCAGGGGCACAGGTTTTTTGAGCCTTTCCTCTCCCCTTCAAACCACAGCGAGAGAGGAATTGCGAGGTATGCAGGGCTCCAGGACAAGGTGTTGGCTTATCATCAAAGGATGCTTAGATGGAGCTTCTGTGTTCAAATTGGTGCCTGTTACCTCATGCTTTCGCTGGGTACTGCTGAAAAAAGCCTGGCCCCATCCTCCTGATCAGCACTGATCAGATTCCCTGCCCCTTGGTCTGCTCTCCTCTGAACTAAAAAGCCCCAAGCCCCTCACCCTTTCTTCATAAGAGAGCTGTTCTAGTCCCATCTTTCCATTCACACCACATGTGGAAAGTTACAAGCTTCAGAGTCTGTATCCATAGCTCAAAGTCAAAGAAAAAAAAAAAAAGAAGAGAGAGAGAGAGACAGAAAAGGGAGATGGAGAAGTAGGAAACACTGCAAGGGTTGTTAAATAAAGGCTTTTTGACTTTTTTTAACAGTTCTGTACGGTGCAAATGTGAAAAAAAAAACCCACCCACAGCAATATGGGTTAAGGAACATTTGTCAACAAGAAAGAGAATAAAAGCAGGCACTAAAACAACAGAAATAATGACTCTGCTTTCCAGATTTTGGTTCTAAAATGTCTGCTGCCTCAGGCATTTATCTGAAAAAAAAAAAAAGTATCTTCTTCAGCACAGAACCTCACTGTTTTGCCTCAAATAGTTGTAGTTAACAAATATTCTGTGTGTGTGCGAGAGAGCCACTGACAGACAGCCCACAGCCATGCAGAGAGATGGAACTGCCAAGAGGGAATAGAAGCAAAAGCAAAAAGAAATATTAGAGCAATATATCTTAGGCTTGGGGAAAAAAAAATGTTTCCTCTTTCCTTTGTCTTTCTCCTCCCACGTCTGGAGGAGCTGCAACCTTGAACTGAACAGGCTCTGTCCCTGGAGACGTCAAAGATTAGACTTGGTGTGGCCTTGGGCAGCCTGATCTAGTTGGAGGTGTCCTTGCTCTCTGGACAAGATGGTCTTTGAGGTCCAATCCAAACCATTCTATGATTCTATAAACCACTGTGGTGTGCAGGGAACACCATGGAGGTCACCTCCTGCACAAGAAGTCACTGTTCCAACCTGCCCATCTTCATCTTCAGCAGCACACACCACAGTGAGACCTTTCTCAGTGGCTTTCATTGAACTGCTGTGCCAGTTAGAACCACAGAACCCACCACAGAACTGCTGAGGTTGGAAGACACCTTTGAGCTCCTCAAGTCCTACCACTCACCTACAGCTCACAGTCCAATCTCTGCTGCTAAGTTACCACCACTAGACCATGTCCCTCAGCACCACCTTCATGGATCCTCTAAACACTTCCAGGGATGGCGACTCCTTCATCTCCCTGGGCAGCCTGTTCCAGGGCTTGACAATCCTTTCTGGGGAGAATTTTTTCCCAATATCCAACCTGAACCTCCTTTGGCACAACTTGGGACCATTTTTTCTTGTTCTGTCACTCATTGTATGTGGAAGAGACCAACCCTCACCTGGGCTCCAACCTCCTTGCAGTTGTGGAGGGCAATGAGGTCTCCCCTCAGCCTTCTCTTCTAAGACTGAACAAGCCCAGCTCCCTCAGCTGCTCCTCATATGTTGCTACAGATCTTCCAGGAGAGAACATTGCCAGGAGAAAGGGAGAGATGTTTCCACACTGCTGAGAACAGGCAGATCCAGCTGGGATGGCTGCAGCTTTTCTCTTTCACAGATCCACAGATTGCATCGGGTTGGAAGGGACCCTCAAAGGTCATCTTCTCCATCCCTCCTTCAGTCAGCAGGGACACTTCCAACTAGATCAGGCTGCCTAAGGCCACACCAAGTCTGATCTTGAATGTCTCCTCTTGTCACTTCTGATTTTGCCAGGCTGCCTAAGCCAAGTGGTCCAGCTAAAGCTCCCAGCTCCATCTGTGTGTGTTAACTGTGGCGCTTACAAAACCAGATCGTCAATATTTAAAGACTAACAGTTTCACAGCATGCTTCCAGATGTTCTTGCTGTCATTATTGCCTTATTACTTAAAAAGTCAACAGTATGTGATATATTAAATATATAATCTACACTGACACTCATCTCCATGCTGTTGTCTGCGGAGAGGATCCCAGGAGAGACAAGTCTATTATTTTTTGCACAATTACTGAAAGAACTCTGGCTTTAAGAGCTTCCAGAATCTGACAATTAAGCATCCTCAGGCTGGAGCAAATCCCTCTGCCCATGCACAAGGTAGAGGAGAGGCAGTGGCAGGGCCAGCACGTTGCTCTGAGCAACACATCTCCTGTACCAGCCAGTCCACGGGGACATGAGTCAGCCACCACCTGGAGGGATCTCTCTGTTGATGCTGACACTTATTTGCTGCTATAAACATTGCTCTGCTGTCCAGTTTTGAGTCGCAGGGAAAGCAACTATCAACAGAAAAGATATCCTGAAGCAGAGCTCAGCTCCTTCAGTGCTCAGAGATGCTCTTGCCTGTTTGTCCAGGGCAATCTCCATGGCTGGTGAACATCAGAGGCCTCCAGAGGACATTAGTGATGCCTCATTAGCAGTTAATTTTATTCTAGAACCCAAGAACTCCTGTGCCCCTCAAATATCTCCTGAACAAGCATCACTGTGCAGCTCAGACAGCTGAGTAACAGCTCATAGCCTCCTCATACCTCAGGGACAAAATCCACCCTGTATTTTTCCCCAACAGTGCTGCAGCCCCAGGGAGCAGAACTCCCTGTCCTGGGGGGAATACTCCCAGATTGTCAGTTTTGTCTCTTCCCACTCAGCTACAGAACTTCTCAGAGACCACTATGCCAAGGAGGAAAGAAACAAGGGGAGAAGAGTAAAGCAGAGTGCTCACCTACAGCCACCAACATCATTTGGGTCATCATTCTGTCCCTCTGCCCCTCAGCGTGGCCACAGTCACAGAATGTTAGGGGTTGGAAGGATCTGAAGAGATCAAATCCAACTCCCCTTAAGGTCCCTGCCAAACCAAACCATTCTATGGCTCACCTCAGCACTAAAACCAAACCCCAACTTTATTAACCCCTATTTATTTCCCTCCCTTTGGATTTCCCCTATTTAAACCAGATGAGTGTCTGTCTACAACTACCTGAAGGGACACTGTGGAGGGGCTCCTGCTGGGCTCTCCTCACAGGTCACTGGAGACAGAACAAAGGGGAATGGCTTCAAGTAGAGGCTGGGGAGGTTTAGATTGGACATCAGGAAAAAGTTTTTCATGGAGAGAGTGAGTGGTCAGGGACTGGAATGAGCTGCCCAGGTGGAGTCACCAACCCTGGATGTGTTTAAGGGTGGTCTGGATGTGGTGCTTAGGGCTATGGTTTAAGGTGAATCTTGTAGAGTAGGGTTCTAGGTTGGCCTTGGTGCTCCTGAAGAGCTTTGCCAACCTGCATGTTGTTGTGATTCTGTAAAGCTGCATCAAATCACACAACTGCTTTGGATTCCATTTCAGAACATTTCATCTGATCTGCTCTCCAGGGATGTAGGAGGACTTGGAGTTGTGTCCCCTTCTCATCTCTGCCAATGATGTCATAATTTGAGATGGAAACTATGCATACTATTATCTTCTAATTCGATGTTTCAAACATGCTTCAGCAGACAGCTGCCTCCTATTGATGCCTTTATCTGATGTCTCTCTGCCTCTTTCTTCTGAATATACTCTGAGGGAATCTGTCTTGTCACATTTTCCTTATGCACACTGAATCTACACAACTTCCATTTCCTCTTCTTTTCTTTTTTTTTCCCTTTCCTAGAGCTTTGTAAATATATGAACAGATAAAAAAGGAAAATGCCAAGACTACAAATTGAGTAAAATTCAACCACATGCTACAGAGACAGAAATGGAGCTTTAATCTTAGACACTTCAGCGTCGTCATCTTCACAGATGATTCATAGAATGGTTTAGGTTGGAAAGGATCTTTGAAGAGCAGCCAGTTCCACCCCCTACTGCCATGGGCAGGGACACCTCCCACTAGCCCAAGTTGCTCAAAGCCTGATCCAGCCTGGCCTTGAACACCTCCAGGGAGGGGTCATCCACAACCCCACTGGGCAACCTGTTCCAGTGTTTCACCACTCTCACTGGAAAGAATTTATCCCTAATCTCCAGTCTAAATCTCCTCAAGCTTCAATCCATTCCATCTAGTCCCACCACTCCCAGCCCTTGCCAAAAGTCTCTCCCCAGCTCTCCTGTAGCCCCCTTAAGGTACTGGGAGGCTGCTCTAAGCTCTTCCTGGAGCCTTCTCTTCTCCAGGCTGAACAACCCCAGCTGTTACAGCCTGTCCCCACAGGAGAGGTTCTTCAGCCCTGTTCCTTCTTTCTGCTCTTCCCATTCCAACTCCTCATCTCTGGATTGCCCACTGCTTCCATCTTAACCTACACAGACCCCAACATCCTTGTCTCCTCTTGCAACCCTCTGGACTGCAGATTGCTGTTGCATCCAGTGAGATGACAGGGAGATACATTGTCCTGGTGGAAGGCTTTTGCTGGGAATATCAGAGTGTTTTAAATGGAGCTGAGAACAGGATGTCAGAGCCAAGTGGGGGCTGGTCTCTGCTCCCTACTGTTGGGTCACAGAATGAGAGGAAATGGCCTGAAATTGTGCCAGGGGAGGTTTAGGTTGGATATTAAGAACTGCTGCAAGAGTGGTCAGGGAGTGGAACAGGCTGCCCCCGGAGGTGGTGGAGTCCCCATCCCTGGAGATGTTTAGGAAACCTGTAGCCATGGCACTTTGGGACCTGGTTTAGTGGCCATGGTGGAGTTGGGTTGATGGTTGGATTCAATCTTAGAGGCCTTTTCCAAGCTAAACAACTCCCTGTTTCTGTGAGAACTCCTCCTAGCACAGGGTGTGACACAAAGAGCACTTGCTGTGGCCGGTGCAAATGGGAATTAATTCCACAGTAAACACTGCAAATGCTTAATATTAAGGATTAGGCAGGGGAACAGAAAGCTGAGAGAGTGCTGCTGATGCTGGATCAATATCTGCAAGGAAGTGACACAGAGTGCTGAGGAGAGGCGAGCGAGGCTGCTGCCGCCAGCCTGTCTGCCCAGCAGAAGTGACACAAGCTGACAGGGGAGGTGAAGCCAGCACTGACATCATGAAAATTACAGCATAAAAGCAATAGCAATTCACTTGATGGAGCAGTTTGCCAGGGGAAAAAGAAAAAACAACCACTGGGTTGAAAAAACAGGAGGCCAGCTGAATGCAAAGGGAGAAGGGAAGGAGGAGGATCAATGGAAAAGGCAGAGCAGCAAACTGGCAGGGCAGCAGGGACGCCTGTGGTGAGCAACTGGGCAGGGCCAGCTCCTGCCTTCCTGGAGAAGAAGTAAAACTGTCTCCTCAGAAATAATATTTCTGCCACTTCTAATTGCTCCTGCATGGCTAACTGCCCTAATTCAATTAAGGTTTTGTTCCTAACAAACTCCAGGGAGGAGAGCTCAGCTATGGAACCAACAGTATCAGGAATGGTTGTGAGGCAAACACAGTCCCCCAGACAGGGAGTGCTGAGAGCAGGCTGGAACAGCTTGGCTGAAGTACATCCAGAGCAAAGGTTCCTCAGGCTTCTGGAGATCACAGAATGGCTTAGAAGGAACCTTAAAGATCATCCAGTTCCAAGCCCCTGCCATGGGCAGAGACACCTCCCACCGGCCCAGGTTGCTCAAGGTTTCATCCACATGGCCTTCAACTCCTCCAGGGAGGGGGCGTCCATGACCTCCCTAAGCAACCTGTTCCAGTGTCTCACCACTCTCACTGCCAAGAATTTCTTCCTAATCTCCAGTCTCAACCTCCCTTCTTTCAACTCAACATCATTCCCCCTCATCCTGGCACTCCAAGCCCTTGTCAAAAGTCTCTCCCCAGCTCCTCTGTAGCCTTCTTCAAGTACTGGAAAGCTGCCCTAAGGTCTTCCTGGAACCTTCTCTTCTCCAGGCTGAAGAGCTCCAACTTTCTCAGCTTGTCCTGGTAGCAGAGGTGCTCCATCCCCCTGATCATCTTCCTGGCCTACCCTGGATCTGCTCCAACAGTTCTATGTCCAGAGAGACACAGATGCACTGGGAGATGCAGCGCTTCAGGTGCGGTCTCTCCAGAGCAGAGGGGCAGAACCTTCTCCCTGTCCTGCTGCTCTCACTGCTTTGGATTCAGCCCAGCCCATGGTTGCCTCCTGTGCTGCCAGCAACCATTGATGGCTCATGTTGAGTTTTCAAGCAGGTGACAGCCCCAAGTGCCTCTGTCCTAGGACAGGGATCCTATCTTCATGCAAAATGCCAATGACCAGTTAAGGCCCATGAAGCTTTTTAGCAAGCTTCAGCTTTCTGAGTTCTCCTTTCACTCTTCTCCCCCTCAGTGGTACTCCCTCACCAATATTAATTTCTTTTCCCCCAAAGAACACTGAATTTTTGTTGATTTTCTGAATTCAGTGTTCAGTGGAACCCACCAGAGGAACCCAAGGAATTTAAACCAACTGTCACTTAAGAGAATGAAGGTTACAAACGGTTTCAATTAAAGCTACCCAACCCCCTGGACACCCTGGATTATGTTTTTCACATTTCAATATTTGTCCACGATGTGCACACAAACAGCCCTCTGAAGAATCCTGCCCTGAGTAATTTTCCCTTTCCTTAATCCTGATGTACAAAGCTTGGCCTCCTGGGATATTAAGAGGATCTCATAAAGGACAATCCCACTTCATATTGATTCTATTGCCCAAATCCAGAAAATTTGTTGCATTAGGAAAATAGAAGAGTGAAGAGGGGGGGGAAAAAAAAGATAATCCATTGTTTAATTTCAATACCACTTGAAAAAAAAACAAACCAGAAATGGAGGAGGAAGAGGGGGGAGAGGGAAACAATAAAAATCAGAGGATGATGCTCATGTGCTGAGATTGTGCTGCACAAACCACGATGCAAACTGACAGGGGAAGAGCTGATCATTGTTTGAATAACATCAATATCAACACAGACACATCTGAATCTGCCAAGGGACCTGGAAGATCCAAACTCCAACTCACTCTGATGTACCAGCAAATATTGTTCAGACAGTGAGGGGGAAGGGAAGAGGAGCAGAGGTTAGCTGAGACTGGAGACAGTCTGGGAGACGCTGGGAATAAGATTTGCTCCAAGATACTGCTGGGCAGTAAATGGACAAATCTAATTAAGGGCTGCTCAGCTTCTCTGTCTTGTTTTTTTTGGGGGGGGATTTCCCCCTTTTCCATATAGAACATAACCTACAGACCACAGTTAATTGGGGTGTTAGGTATTTGCTGCTAATTATTGGTGTGCATTAACACTGCCTCTGAAGAGGCAGGTCAATGCTGTGCAGCCATGGATCTAAGCTGGTGCTTTGGAAGATCATAAAACCATACAATGGTTTGGGTTGGAAGGGTTGGAAGATCATCCAGTTCCAAACCTCTGCCATGGGCAGGGACACCTCCCACCAGCCCAGGTTACTCAAGGCCTCCTCCAACCTGGCCTTGAACACCTCCAAGGAGAAGACATCCACAACCTCCCTGGGCAGTCTGTGCCAGTGTCTCAACACTCTCACTGGAAAGAACTTCTTCCTAATCTCCAGTCTAAGCACACACAGCCCAGCTCCACACACAGGCTGGTGGGAAGATCAGACTGGGAAGAAGAAATCATTTGCAGGAACAGGTCCTCCAGCCTCTGCCTTTTATTAGAATCATAAAATCAAGCAGTTATGCCCCAGCCAGGCTTGGCTTCAACACCTCCAGGCACAGCCACTCCACCACCTCCCTGGGCAGCACATTCCAATGCCAATCACTCTCTCTGGCAAGAATTTCCTCCTAACATCCAGCCCAGACCTTCCCTGGCACAGCTTGGGGCTGTGTCCCTTTGGTCTGTTGCTGGTTGCCTGGCAGCAGAGCCCAACCCCACCTGGCTACAGCCTCCCTTCACGGAGCTGCAGACAGCAATGAGCTCTGCCCTGAGCCTCCTCTGCTGCAGGCTGCACACCCCCAGCTCCCTCAGCATCTCCTCACAGGGCTGTGCTCCAGGCCCCTCCCCAGCCTCATCACCCTTCTCTTATCCCTGCAAGGAAAGGATGGCAGCCCTACACCAGATAGCTGAGAGAGGTTTAGCTTTCAGAAGACGTTTGATTGCCTTCATCTTTAAGAAGGTTTTTAGACCAGATGATTGAGATTCCTCCTCACCTGAGATTCTATAAGTTGGGAGATAAATTCTACAGCCTTTCCCTGTCTTTTTCCTCTCCCTGTTTTGGATGACAGATCCCTTCTCAGCCCATTAGTTCCTCCTTTCCTATAAGCAGAGCCATCCCATATTTCAGAGGATGCAGCAAGCTTGGACAGGGCCTTGCACAACCTGGTCTAGTGGAAGCTGTCCCTGCCCATGACAGGGGGGTTGGAACTCGATGACCTTTAAGTTCCCTTCCAACCCAAACCATTCCATGATTCTACAATGCATCAGCACACTCCACCTGAGCCAACACTGCACCCCACAGCACCATGCCCCCTGCATTTGGGGGCACAGCCAGGCAGGTACTGCTCACTCATCCCATACTCAAAACAGCTCAACCCTTCCACACTCAGCTGCGAGCACAGCAGCAAAACCTCAACTGCAGCCAAAAGTTGTGGCCAGAAGTTTTAAATCAAAACACTTTTGAGTTGACATTTGCAGAGGTAACATGACAATTCCTTGTGCTAAATCAATTACTGATTATCAATATAGCACTTAGTGATGGATAATTAGTATGTAAGAGATACATTTAGCTGTAGATTACCTCAGTAATAAGGGCTACACGAGCAAGAGCTGTATAATTACATTTTATGAATACAGGAAACCTTTGAGGAATGCTCTGTGATTTAATTGACATTTAACAAGATAACTACAGCAAGTTAATTAGAAATTATATGCTAAAAATATGAATTAACTTTTAAATAATATTTTAGCTGCCTGCAATATAACTACAGCAGCTCCTTCCATGCCTGGGAGAACGCCCAAATGAAACAGCTCATACAAAGACTCTCATCAATGAGTCAAGGGCTGGAGCACCTCTGCTGTGAGTATAGGCTGAGGGAGCTGGGAGTGTTCAGCCTGGAGAAGACTCTGGGAGTACCTTAGAGCTGACTTCTAGCACCTGCAATGATCCTACTGATCCTACTGATCATTGATGTCTGCAACTAACTGAAGAGAGGCTGTAACCAGGTGGGGTTGGGCTCTGCTGCCAGGCAGCCAGCAACGGAACAAGGGGGGACAGTCTCAAGTTGTGCCAGGGGAGGTCTAGGCTGGATGTTAGGAGGAAGTTGTTGGCAGAGAGAGTGATTGGCATTGGAATGAGCTGCCCAGGGAGGTGGTGGAGTGGCTGTGCCTGGAGGTGTTGAAGCCAAGCCTGGCTGGGGCACTTAGTGCCATGGTCTGGTTGCTTGGCCAGGGCTGGGTGCTAGGTTGGGCTGGATGAGCTTGGAGCTCTCTTCCAACCTGCTTGATCCTATGCTTCTATGATTCTATGATTCTATACTGGAAGGCTGCAGAGGGACTTTTCATCAGGGTGTCTAGAGACAGGACAAGGGAGAACGGTTTGAAGCTGAGGGAGAGCAGGGTTAGACTGGAGCTGAGGATAAAGTTCTTCAGTACAAAGGTGGTGAGACTCTGGAATAAGTTGCCCAGGGAGGTTGTGGCTGCTCCTTTCCTGAAGGTGTTCAAGGCCAGGTTGCATGAGGTCTTGAGCAGCTGAGTCTAGCTAAGAGGTGTTCCTGCCCATGGTGGAGAGGTTGGAAGTGACCTCATAGATCATTTGCTCCAATCTAAGCCATTCTATGATTCATTCATTCATTCATTCATTCATTCCCCACAAACTAAAGCCTGCATTATCAGCTTCTCATTCAAAATCCTTTTTGGTATAAAGAGGCTGAGTTGATCAGCTTAGTGACAGACTTCTTTTTATAGCCCTTTCACCCTTTCATACCTTTAAAAGAATTTTATGTCAGGTAATGGGTTTAAACTGGCAGAGAGGAGATTCAAACTAGATGTTAGGAAAAGGTTCTTTACAGTGAGGGTGGTGAGACACTGGCACAGATTGCCCAGGGAGGTTGTGGAGCACAGAATCACCCCATGTGATCAAAGATCACGTTAGGTGATTCTGTGCTCCACATCCTCCCTGGAGGTGTTCAAGGCCAGGCTGGATGAGGCCTTCAGCAATCTATTCTAATGGGAGATGTCCCTGCCTATGGCAGGGGGTTGGAATTGGCTGAGCTTTGAGGTCCCTTCCAACCTAAACCATTCTATCATTCTAACTACAGAGACTCTGGATCTCACAATGCTTCTCTTGAACCCTGCTGTGCAAAGCCCTTGCTGCCTTTCATCAATCTTTCTGATCACTCAGGGCTGTGGGATAGATGATTCAGCTATGGCAGCAGCATGCTGGAGGCAAGTGAAAAAGGCCTCCTGCTCTGTGCACTGGCTCCCCTGAGAATCTACAGCTAACTTCATTTGGAGGCAGATTTCCATCATCTCTGCACTGCCCTACCTAGAGCTAAAAATAACAGAGTTGTGCTAGGAACCTGCTATTCTTTTTTCTTTGTGATTACAGCCATCCACACCAGAACCAGTTCAGAGTTGTTTTACTCTCCAAATTTCTGGCTACGTTAGCACTATCAGAACCCCTGATGTATCACTTTGCAGGGAGCCTAAGTGCTTGTCAGTGCCTTGCTTTGCATTTTTGTTCTGGGTTCAAAGCCAAAAGCAGAGCTGAACTGCAATCTTTTTCTCTGGATGCTGCTAGAAATGTAAGAGGAATCTCTCTGCTTTTTATTATTACAGAATCACAGAGTCATAGAATGGTTTAGGTTGGAAGGGACCTCAAGGATCATCCAGTTCCAACCCCCTGCCATAGGAAGGGACACCTCCCACTAGAATAGGATGCTCCAGGCCTCATCTAACCTGACCTTGAGCATCTCCAGGGAGGTTGTGGAGCACAGAGTGACCGAACGTGATCTTTGATCACGTTCGGTCACTCTGTGCTCCACAACCTCCCTGGGCAACCTGTGCCAGTGTCTCCCCACCCTCAACCTGTGCCAGTCTCTCACCACCCTCAACCTGTGCCAGTGTCTCACCACCCTCACTGCAAACAACTTCTTCCTAATATCCAGTTTCAATTTCCCCTCTGCCACTTCAAATCCATTCCTCCTCCTCCTGTCATCACAAGACCTTGTCAATAGTCACTCCCCAGCCCTCCTGTAGCGCCCTTCAGATCCTGGTCTCCTCAAAGTCTTCTCTTCTCCAGGCTGCAGAGTCCCAACTCTCTCAGCCTGTCACCATAGCAGAGCTGCTGCAGCCCTCTCAGCATTTTCATTCAGCCACTGGTATTTTTTATTATGTTGGAGTGGACTCTCCACATGATTCAAGCCTTGAGCAACCTGTTCTAGTGGGAGCTGTCCCTGCCTATGGCAGGGCCCTGGAACCGAATGATCCTTGAGGTCCCTTCCAACCTAAACCATTCTATGATTCTGGATGGTTTGGTTTTGTTCAATCACTCTCTGCCCTCCCATACTTTGCCCATAATTCACCTGGAGCTTGTCTTCAGCGAGATCAGAGAATGCACTGGATTGGGAGGGGACCTGTAGATGTCATCCAGTCCAACCCCCCTGCAGTAAGCAAGGACATCACCAACTAGATGGGGTTGCTCAGAGCCCCATCAAGCCTGACCTTGAATATCTCCAGATTTACTGTCTTTCAACTCTGCCAGCTCCTGCTCTTTGGCTACTTCATCTGGAGAGTGAATGAAGTTATTCAGAGGAGCAAATGGACTTCCATTACTAGGAGAAAATGGTGCAATCTCTCCTGCCTCTTGCTCAGTGTGTCCCAGCAGACTCCAAGGTCTCAGTGGCAATTTCTTTTTTGCCAGCACGTCCTCGTTAGCATTCTGGACCAGCTCCTCCAGATTATGCATACACAGAGCACACATGATTTAGTGTCCCTGCTCTTGGAAATGTCACTTACATCAATATATCACAGGAGGAAATGGAGAAAACAAGATGATAAAGCAGTGAGGGATGGGCAAGATGACCCTATCTGCACCTGAGATTGCAGCACTGCACAGCTCATGCAAACTGAGGGCTTGCTTTGGAACTAGGAAAACCAAGCACAAGCAGAACACTTTGGACAAGAAGAGTGTGCCCAGAAGATCGAGGGAGGTTCTCCTTCCCCTCTACTCTGCCCTGGTGAGACCTCATCTTGAGTACTGCCTTCAGGTTTGGGCTCCCCAGTTGAAGAGGGCCAGGGATCTGATGGAGAGAGTCCAAGGGAGGGCTATGAGGATGATGAGGGGGCTGGAACACTGCCTGATGAGAGGCTGAGGGACCTGGGGCTGTTTAAGTCTGGAGAAGAGAAGACTGAGAGGGGATTTAATCAATGTTTATAATTATCTGAGGGTTGGGGTCAGGAGATGGGGGACAGGCTCTGCTCTCTGCTCCCTGGGATGGGACAAGGAGCAATGGAGAATTTAGAGTTGCTTTTCAGTATCTGAAGGGGACCTACAGGAAGGTTGGGGAGGGACTATTGACAAGGTCTTACAGTAACAGGATGAGGAGGAATGGGTTTAAACTGGAAGAGAGGAGATTCAAACTGGATGTTAGGAAAGGGTTCTTTACAGTGAGGGTGGTGAGACACTGGCACAGGTTGCCCAGGGAGGTTGTGGAGCCCAGAATCAAAGATCACATTGCCTGTTTCTGTGCTCCACAACCTCCCTGGAGGTGTCCAAGGCCAGGCTTGATGAGGCCTTGAGTGACCTGTTCCAGTGGGAGGTGTCCCTGCCTATAGCAGGGAGTTGGAACTGGATGATCCTTGAGGTCCTTTCAAACCTAAACCTTTCTATGTTTCTATGATCTCTCCTTCAAGGGGGCAGAAGGTAAAGTCCTTGCTGTAGAGCTTTCTTGAACACCCAGGCAGATGGAAAAACTCTCCCTCAAGGGCAGTGATGGATTCTGTCAGGACAATGGGGGTTCCTCCTGAGCCCCATGAGGAAGCTCTGGAAGTCTTGGTAAGCTTCTCTGTGAAAATACCTTTTAAAGAAGATAAAGTGCCCATTCAGATGGGTTCCCCTTTCTACTTTCACTTGGTCACTAGATTAGTCAAGATTGATTTTTCTGCATGAGAGGGAGAGGCCTAAGGTTAAAAGATAAAAGGGTAGATTCCTTTTAAAATGTAATTTAGATTTTTCTGGTATTAGCTCCAGTATCAGCACAAAATCACTTCAATTTTCCAGGAGCACCTGAGACCCATTGTACAGCTGTGTGTGAGCAGGGAAGATCTCCTCTGGCAAATGGAACAGCTGAGGACCGAGACGCCTGTGGTACCTGCCCCACGCAGGGTCTCCTGCCTGAGGATCTTGAGATTCTGCTCTCTAAATGTCTGCCAAAGAAGGGACATTAGGGACAAAGTTCTTCACAGAGAGAGTGATTTGCCATTGGAATGGGCTGCCCAGGGAGGTGGTGGAGTAGCTGTCCCTGGAGGCGTTCGAGAAAAGACTGGATGTGCTTAGTGCCATGGTCTGGTTGACTGGACAGGGCTGGGTGCTAGGTTGGACTGGATAAGCTTGGAGGTCCAACCTGGTTGATTCTATGATTCTATAGGTTCTGCTGGGGACTCTGCCTTTAGTTCACTTGGGGCTTTTTTGCTGCAGTCAGTGCAGATTGAGAATTGAATCTTCAGAGCACTGCTTTAGCAAAGCTCCCCATTTCCCTGCACGTGACATCAGTGCTAAAGCAGTCTCTGGTTGGGCTCAGGGAGCTCAGTGGTCCAGGCCAGACAGAGACACACACTGATGCCATACTTCTTTGTCTCCCATGTGCTCCTCTGAAACATCAGGACACTCTTCTAGTCACCAAATCACAGAGTCATTAAGGTTGGAAAAGCCCTCTGGGATCATTTGGTCCAGCTGTCAACACAACATCACCATGGTCACCAAACCAGGTCCACAAGGGCCATGGCCACAGGTTTTTTGAACATCTTCAGGGATGGGAACTCCACCATCAACCTGGGCAGCCTGTTCCCATGCCTGACTACATTTCAGCAAAGAAATTGTTCCTGATATCCACCCTAAACCAGACCTGGTGCAACTTGAGGCCATTTCCTCTCATTCTATCACTTGTTCCTTGGGAGAAGAGCCCAACCCCCACCTGGCTCCAACCTCCTTCAGGGAGTTGTAGAGAGCAATGAGGTCTCCCCTCAGCCTCCTCTTCTCCAGACTCACCAATCCCTCAGCTGCTCCTCACCAGCCCTATTCTCCAGTCCCTTCACCAGCTTTGCTGCCCTTCTCTGGACCTGCTCCAGCCCCTCAATGTCCTTTGAGTGCCCCAGGGCTGAACCTAGTGTGTGACCTCACCACTGCCCAGCACAGATGCAAGTCTATGTTTTCTTATCCATCCTCCTTGCTGTGGTTCACTCTTCCTGTAGAGCAGAAGATAGAACTATAGACTGGTTTAGGTCAAGGATCAGCCAGTTCCAACCCCCTGCCATAGGCAGGGACACTTCCCACTAGAACAGGTTGCTCCAGGCCTCATCCAACCTGGCCTTGAACACCTCTAGGGAGGCTGTGCCAGTGTCTCACCACCCTCACTGTCAAGAACCCTTTCCTAACATCTAATTTGAATCTCCCCTCTGCCAGTTCAAACCCATTCCTCCTTGTCCTATCATTGCAAGACCTTGTCAATAGTTCCTCCCCAGCCTTCCTGTAGGTTCCCTTCAGATACTGGAAGGTCATTTTAAGGTCTCCTTGAAGCCTTCTCTTTTCCAGGCTAAAGAGCCTGTCCTCAGAGCAGAGCTGCTGCAGCCCTCAGAGCATCTTGGTGGCCTCCTCTGGACTGGCTCCAACACTTTCATGTCTTTTTTGTGCTTGGGGCTCCAGAACTATACATTGTACATTGCTCTCTGAACAACTCCAGGGATAGTGATTCCACCACCACCTCCCTGAGCAGCCTGTTCCAACACCTGACTACTCCTTAAAGCCTTCTCTCCTCCAGGCTGAAGAGCCCCAACACTTTTAACCTGTCCTCATAGCAGAAGTGCTCCAGCCCTCTGAGCATCTTGGTGGCCCTGAGTGGATCAGAGTTCTTCACTTGGAGCAAACAGGAGTTAGCTACCTGGAGCCCCTCGTTTTGTTTGGAAGAAGCCTCTTTGTACACCACATCAGAGAGAGCTGCCTTGGAGTGGCTGGGTTGTTCCCCAAGAATAACTGAACTGATACAGTTCTGCACTTTTTTCTTTGAATAAATTATTTGCAAATAAACATTTTCATTATTGGACCATCTCTGATGCTCCATTAGAATTCAGTGAATTATTTATTCAGCAGCTTTTGCCATCAATCACTGAATAAATTATTCGCAAAAGAAATTATTCTCCCAGCTCCTGCTTTAAAGATGCCCCTTGGAGAACAATAGCTTCCCAGAATAGCAAACAGGCAAAGGCTTGATTCTCAGCTCACTTGTCTGGGTGCAAATCTGAAGGGTTCTCATGGAAATTCCAGGCCTTTTCCATGTCTGGAAGTCAGCTTGGACTGTGGCACAGAGCTGCTCCACTTTGCAGAAACCAGCACAAAAGGATCAGAGAATCACAGAATTAACATCTAGGATCATCCAGTCCAGTTTATCACCTAACTTTTCTAATTAACTAACCCATGGCACTAAATGCCTCATCCAGCCTCATTTTAAGCACCTCCAGGGATGGGGACTCCACCACCTCCCTGGGCAGCCCATTCCAATGCCAATCACTCTTTGCATGAAGAACTTCTTGCTAACATCCAGCCTGTATCTCCCCTGGCACAACTTGAGACTGTGTCCTCTTGTTCTGTCCCTGAGTGGCAGAAGAGACCAACCCCACCTGGCTACAACCTCCCTTCAGGTAGTTGTAGACAGCAATGAGCTCTGCCCTGAGCCTCCTCTTCTGCAGGCTGCACACCCCCAGCTCCCTCAGCCTCTCCTCACAGGGCTGTGCTCCAGGCCCCTCTCCAGCCTTGCTGCCCTTCTCTGGACACGTTCAAGTACCTCAACTGCCCTTAGAACCAATTCCTTTCCTAGACCCTAGGCCAGCTGATTTCCAGCCCATCTGTGAATCCAACTGATTCATAGATTTCATCACACTGGAAGGGAGCCTCAAAGGTCTTGTCCTACCCTCCATGCACACAGCAGGGATACCAACTAGATCAAGTTGCTCAGGGTCACATCAAGTCTGATCTTGAACGTCTCTGAGGACCAAACCTCCACCAGAACCCTGTGCCAGTGTCTCACCACTCTCACTGTGCAGAGCTTCCTCCTAATGACCAACCTAAATCTACCCTGCTCCAGTGCCAAACCTCTGCCCCTCATCCTATCGGTACAGGCCCTGCTAAACAATCTCTCCTCAGCCTTCCTCTAAGTCCCCTTCAGTTGTTTCCCCTTCAGATCATTTCAGTGACCTCAAATCAAACCAAGAGCTCAGCTCCCCTGAGTGCCCATGGAGCGACAGACACCGTAGCTCTGCTCCAGATCCTTCCTTCTCCCTTCCAGGCAGCTCCTTCCCTGCACCTTCTTCTGCATAATGCATTCAGATCCCGTCAGAGCTCCAAGCCCCAGCGTAAGTCTTGTTTGTTTCTGGGCCAAGGAGGATGAAAGCCTGTTAGAGCTAAATGAAGGCTACATGTATGCCAATTTTAAGCCATAATTGAGGTGCAGCACAGGGGAATTTACTGAACTCCTCTGTCCTTCGATGAAGAAAGAGCCTCTTTTGTTAGGCAGCACAAAAAAAAAGTCACCCTCATTAAAACCAACCATCTTCATCAAAACCACCCCGAGGATTTATCACCTCTCCCCATATGCTGCTGCCTTTCAGACAAAAAGTAGAAGGGAGGCCAAGTCCAGAGCCCTCATTTCCAGAGGGTTAATTCTCAAAGCACTGCGATCTCAAGCACGGCAGCGAGCAGAAGGTTGTGCCAGACTTTGAATGCCACCTAAGCCTACCTGGGCTGCCTGCCTGGGCTGCCTGCTGGTATCACTGCAATAAATAATTGCTAATTTGCACCAGATGAACAAAGGAGAGAGGATGTAATTGTGTGAGGGGGGACACCTGAACAATAACATTAAGGTAGATAATTGACTTAATATCAGACGCTCTTCCCCCAGCAAACCTTTGCTTCATCCTCGGAGTAATTGTGTAATGACATTTCTGTGTAATAGACTTGTGACATTATAAATGACACTGATGTCAGGATTGTCAGGCTGTGACAGCCTCACAGACAGCTCCACTGAGAAATTAATCACTTCTGAGCCTTGAAAGTTGCTCATTTATCGCTGCCAAATGAGATCTTGCAAAAACAAAAGGTAAAGTCCCATCCACCTCACCCTGCAGAAAGGCTTCCTGGAGAGCATGCAGTGCTGGTGTCCCACGCTCAGCCTGCTTGAAGAAGACAAGCAAAGGTCATAAAATCATAGAATGATCAAGGTTGGAAAAGACCTCCAAGATCAGCAAGTCCACTCTTCTGCCCAACACCTCCATGACTACTAAGCCATGTTCCAAAGTGCCACATCTTACAGAATCATAGGGTTGTAAGGGACCTCAAGGATCAGCCAGTTCCAACTCCTTGCCATAGGCAGGGACACCTCCCACTAGAACAGGCTGCTCAAGGCCTCATCCAATCTGGTCCTGAACACCTCCAAGGAGGCTGTGGAGCACAGAATCACCCAGTGTGCTCCATAACCTCCCTGGGCAACCTGTGCCAGTGTCTCACCACCTTCACTGCAAAGAACCTTTTCCTAACATCCAGTTTCAATCTCCTCTCTGCCACTTTAAACCCATTCCTTTTCATCCTGTCATTACAAGACCTTGTCAATAGTCCCAGTCCTCCTGCAGGCCCCTTTCAGATACTGGAAGTCTCAAGTTGTGGCGGGGGAAGTATAGGCTGGATGTTAGGAGGAAGTTGTTGGCAGAGAGAGTGATTGGCATTGGAATGGGCTGCCCAGGGAGGTGGTGGAGTCACCATCCCTGGGGGTGTTCAGGAAAAGACTGGATGAGGCTCTTAGTGCCATGGTCTAGCTGACTGGATAGGGCTGGGTGCTAGGTTGGACTGGATGAGCTTGGAGGTCTCTTCCAACCTGGCTGATTCTATTCTATTCTATTCTCTAAGGTCTCCTCCAAGCCTTCTCTTCTCCAGGCTGCAGAGCCCCAACTCTCTCAGCCTGTCCTCATAGCAGAGCTGCTGCAGTTCTCTGAGCATCTTGGTGGCCTCCTCTGCACTGGCTCCAACACTTCCATGTCCATCTTGTGCTGGGGGCTCCAGAACTGTACACTGCGCATTGCTCTCTGAACAACTCCAGGGATGGTGACTCCACCACCTCCCTGGGCAGCCTGTTCCAAGACTTGACTACTCTTTGACTGAGGAAATTCTTCCCAATATCCAACCCAAACCTCCCCTGGTGCAACTTGAGGCCATTTCCTCTTGTCCTGTAATTAGTTGCTTGTAAGCAATTAAAGATCATAGAACCACAGGATGCACTGGGTTGGAAGGGGCCCTTAAAGCTCATCTAGTCCACTCCCACTGCTATCAGTAGGGAGATCCTCAACTAGATCTTGTAGCTCAGAGCTCCACAGAGTCTCACTTGATGGTACAGAGGGAAAGTCTTATAAGGAGAGGCTGAGGGAGCTGGGGTTGTTCAGCCTGGAGAAGAGGAGACTTAGAGGGGACCTTATTACTCTCTACAGGTACCTAAAAGGAAGTTGTAGTCTGGTGGGGTCAGGCTCTGCTCCCAGGCAACCTGTCACAGGGCAAGAGGGCATGGTCTGAAGCTGTGCCAGGGAAGGTTTAGGTCAGATACTAGGAAGCACTTCCACATGGAAGGGCTGATTAGGTACTGGAATGGACTACTCAGGGAGGTGGTGGAGTCAGCACCCCTGGAGGTCTTTAAGGAGTGATTGGATGTGGCACTTGGTGGCATGGGTTGGCTGATGTCCTGGCATTAGGTTATAGGTTTGACTCAGAGGTCTTTTCTAGCCCCAATGATTCTGTGATTCTGTCACCATCTCCACTGCATCCCCTCTCAACATCACAGCCCCTTTACAGTGCAAATACCTCCTTCAACATGTCTCAGAAATCCATACATTAGCACCCACATGTTTCACATTCCTTGGGCTGCAGATTGTGAAAGGGTTAAATTATTTGTTGGGGAGAACAGGATAGTTTTGAAATGTACTGTACATAATGAATACCAAAAAAGAAAAGAAAAGAACAAAAAAGAGAAGAAAACCTTCTCCAAATCAGGGTAGGGGCTATTATTAGACTATCAAACTGTCATTTTTCAAAGCATTTCAATTGTCACCAGGTTTTCTAATGGCTTCTAAAGCATTATCTAATGCCTGGGCCAAAAAAACAGCAGAGGATCAAAGCATGTTGCAAAGCAATAGTCAGGCTGCATGACAAATAAGTGTTCGCAGGCTAAACTCTTCCTTCCTCTCCCATTTGCCTTCAAAAGTAGTTGTGAACTTCAAAACCTAAGATGGCTTTATTTGCAAATTGGTTTTTAAAGATACAAGTGGCCTTAGGAGCTTCATTTTTTCCTTTTCTTTTGATAATATGGAAACAGTCAAAGCTGCTGAGAGGCCTGGAGCATCTCCAATATGAGGAAAGGCTGAGACCCGGAGCTGTTCAGCCTGGAGAAGAGGAGGCTGAGGGATGGGTCTTAGGAATCCTTACAAATATGTCAGAAAGATGGGGCCAGATTCTTCTCAGTGGTCCCCAGAGACAGGAGAAGAGGTAATGGGCATAAACTTGACCACAGGAAGTTCCATCTATACATGAGAAGGAGCTTCTTTGCCCCCTTGCACTCAGCTCTGGTGAGGTCACAGCTCTAGTACTGTGTTCAGCTTTGGGCACTGCAACACAAGAGAGATGTGGAGGTGCTGGAGTGGGTCCAGAAGAGGGCAACGAAGCTGGGGAAGGGCCTGAAGAATAAATCTTAGGAGGAACAACTCAGGGAGCTGGGGATGGGTAGTGTGAGGAAGAGGAGGCTGAGGGCAGGAGCTGGGGATGGGTAGTGTGAGGAAGAGGAGGCTGAGGGCAGACCTCATTGCTGTCTACAGCTACCTGAAGGGACACTGTGGAGAGGCTGCTGCTGGGTTCTCCTCACAGGGAACTGGAGACAGAACAAGGGAGAATGGCCTCAACTGAGACTGGAGAGGTTTAGATTGGACATCAGGAAAAGTTTTTCACAGAGAGAGTGGTCAGGGACTGGAATGAGCTGCCCAGGTGGAGTCACCCAGCCTGGCTGTGTTTCAGGGTGGTTTGGATGTGGTGCTTGGTGCTGTGGTTTAAGGTGAATGTTGTAGAGCAGGGTTCTAGGTCAGACTTGGTGATCCTGAGGGGCTTTGCCAACCTGCATCTTGCTGTGATTCTGTGATTCTTTATCTTGAGGGTGGCAGAGCCCTGGAGCAGGCTGCCCAGAGTGATGGTGGAATCTCCATCTCTGGAGACTTTCAAGACCTGCCTGCATGTGTTCCTGTGTGACCTCCTCTAGGTGACTCTGCCTTGGCAGGAGGATTTGACTTGATCATCTGTTTGGGTTACTGGCCCAGAGATCTGTGATCTTTGTTGCCTTCCTGCCTCCAGGAGAAATGCTCAGCTGCAGCTGGGGCTGTGTCCTCCTTGGACTTTGCTTCCCCTGAGCCTCGTGCTCCCCACTGCCCCACGCACAGCCCCGAGCAGGCAGGACAGCAGGGCCACCTGCCGCTGCTTGTGGCCATTCAGGGCCACAAAAGCCTTCACCTGCAATCCCTCCCCTAACATGCACCTAAGATTAGGCTGCTAATGGAACATGTATTTGTTTTCAGCCTCAGTGACAATGGAATTTACAAAGTGATTTGGCTTAACCGAGTGTGACCAGGCCAGGCTAATTCCACACTCCTAATTAAATTACATCACTTTCTAGGTGGAGGTTTATCAGCAGAGGTGAAGAGCATCGACACAAGCGAGCTGCAGAGTCCTGTGTGCACGTTAGAGACTCTGCTCTAGATGGCAAAATGAGTTACTCTATTTACATCTTTTTTACATGTCACAGTGTTTTCTTCTGCTTAATCTGGGGCTTGGTTATGCAGAGTGATTCTCCGAGGAGAAAATGGGAGCTACTCAAAGGGAAAACTGCAGAAAGGAAAGAACCAGGACCTGGATTGTCTCAAAAGCATCTAAAGAAGGCTCCAGGGAGACCTTAGAGCAGGTTTACAGTACCTGAAGGGGGCTAGAAGGGAGCTGGGGAGGGACTTTTGACAAGAGCTTGTAGTTGCAGAATGAAAGTTCAAGGAGGGGAGATTCAGACTGGAAATTAGGAAGAAATTCTTTCAAGTGAGGGTGATGAGACAGTGGAATAGGTTGTTCAGGAAGGTCATGGATGTTTTCCTCCTGGAGATGTTCAGGGCCAGGTTGGATGAGACCTTGAGAAAGCTGTGCTAGTGGGAGGTGTTCCTGCCCATGGCAGAAGGGTTGGAACTGGATGACCTTCAAGATCCCTTCCAACCCAACCCATTCTATGAGTCACTTCCCACATACAAAAATGCTGCTCTAAAAACAGCAACTTACTGCTGCTGGATGACTTCAGAAGTTCCTGACCAGAGATACAGAACTGAGGGCAGGGATAGGAAGAGGAGTCCCAGGGCTGATCTCTCTGCCTGTATCCACCAGCTGCCTCTGCTGGGAAAAGAGCCCAAATTCCCTGTCTGCCACCCACCTCCTGAAAGCCACACTGCAAACTCAGCCAGCATTTTGCTGGTGCATTCCTCAGGGAGCAAGTGTTTGGAATCCAGCTCTGCATTATGGATGTTCAGAGGCAAAGTACAGACTGCAGGCTTAGAGATTTTTCTGAAATCATAAACAAAAAGGGAAGAAATGCAAGAAGGAGGCCTGGGATTTTATGGTCTGTGAAATTGAATTGCCTCTCACAGGTCCTTACCTTTGGATGGACAGCAAGAGGTTTGTCACCATATGGGAGAAGAGCATTAAAACCCAGCAGCAAAAGGGAGGATTTTGTGCTGCCTGATTAAATGTGCACACTCCCCATGAGCTCAGGGAGCTGCACTTCAGAGGTAGCTCTTATTTATTTGTTTCCACTGAAAAGGTTCAAGAAGCTTCAGACACACTAATTTCAGCAGGAATGTGCCTTGCTTCGTAGATCCCCAGCACTGCAGACAGCACTAAGCAGACTGAGAGAGGTGATTCTGCCACTCTGCTAAGATGTCACCTGCAGTGCTGAGTCCAGCTTTGGTGCCCTCAACACAGGAAGGATATGGACCTGATGGAGAGGGTCTGGAGGAAGGCCAGCAAAATGACCAGAGGGCTGGAAGACCTCTGCTACAAGGACAGGCTGAGGGAGCTGGGGTTGTTCAGCCTGGACAAGAGGCTCCAGGCAGACCTAATAGCAGCCTGCCAGTACCTGAAAGGGGCTGTGGGAAGGCTGCAGAGGGACTGTTTGCAGGGACAGGATGAGGGACAGTGGTTTGAAATGACAGAAAAGGAGATTTAGACTGGATGTTAGGAACAAGTTCTGCACCATGAAGGTGATGGAACACAGCAGCAGGTTGCCCAGGGAGGTAGTTGAGGTCCTATCCCTGGAGATACTCACGGTCAGGCTTGACAAGGTCTCAGCAAGTTCCTCTAGTGGAGGATGTCCCTGCTGACTGCAAGGGGGTTGGACTAGGTGCCCTTCGGAGGTCCTGACCAACCCAAACCATCCTGTCCCCCTCAGTTAAAAAGTGACTTATTTCCTAGTTGATGTTCTCTGCCTTTACTGCCCAGACACAAGCTTTCACAGCAGCTACTTTCATAGCACTGAAAGAGCTTTTAAGCCCTGCCTGTATCACTCTCACTCTACCCTTTGCACCTGATAGAGGACTGAAGAGCTATTCAACATCAGAGATCTCAGCAGCCCAGAGAAAAGCACAGTCAAACTGAGCCAAAACCAAGGGTTCTGTTGAAGTCAGCTGTGTTTGTGAACTCTGATAAGACTAAGAAAGTCAGAATCAAGCTTTTAGAAGCCCCAGGGATAAAACATACAGCCCTTGAGCTCTCTATGTAATCGTCAGAGCAATAACTCAGGAAAGGAAGTTGTCAGCACATTTCAGCTCTGGTGTATTTAGTCACAGAATCAGAGAATCGGTCAGGGTTGGAAAGGACCACAAGGATCAGAGAGTTCCAACCCCCCTGCCATGCCCAGGGACACCCTACCCTAGAGCAGGCTGCACACAGCCTCAGCCAGCCTGGACTCAAACACCTCCAGCCATGGGGCCTCAACCACCTCCCTGGGCAACCCCTGCCAGGCTCTCACCACTCTCCTGCTCAACAACTTCCTCCCCACCTCCAGGCTGAATCTCCCCCTTTGCTCCATTCCCCACAGTCCTGGCACTCCCTGAGAGCCTCAAAAGTCCCTCCCCAGCTTTTTTGTAAGCCCCCTTCAGATCCTGGAAGGCCACAAGAAGGTCACCTGGGAGCCTCCTCTGCTCCAGCCTGCACAGCCCCAACTCTTTCAGTCTGTGCTCACAGCAGAGCTGCTGCAGCTCTCTGAGCATCCTCCTGGCCCTGCTCTGGACACACTCCAGCATCTCCACATCCCTCCTGTCCCAGGGCCTCCAGAACTGGATGTAGTACTCCAGGTGGGATCTCACCAGAGTGCAGCAGAGGGGGAGAATCACCTCCTTGGCTCTGCTGGCCACACTTCTGCTGCTGGAGCCCAGGCTCTGCTTGGCTTTCTGGGCTGCAAGTGCACACTGCTGGCTCCTGTTGAGCTTCTCATCCAGCAGCACCCCCAAGTCCCTCTCATCAGGGCTGCTCTCCAGCCACTCACTGCCCAGCCTGGATTTGTGCTTGGCATTGCCTTCACCCAGTCCTCTGTCACTGCTCTTTCATACCTGAGACCACTTTGGCTACCTCCTTTGTAGCATTTCTCCCACTAAGCTGCTTTTGATGATGCACTGAGCATTAGGCAGATACTTCATTACACTATCTTGAGATCAAACTTGGGAAGGCATCATTGAACCTTTACCTATCCTACAATCTCATTTAGAAGATCAATCATTTTTATTTATCTACTTAAGCAATGCTAATGAGAGCCAAGCAGGGGAGCAGGAAACACCAAGGCACTTCAGGCAGAGTGAAGTTTGGAGGTGTCACTGAAACCGAATTTTTAAAGCTGGGGAAGAGTGAGCATTTAAAACAGTGTCTAAAACAGGAGGTAAGAACAGTCACAGCAAGCCACTGCAGGTGCCACAAGCAGCACAGCAGAATAATCAGCATCTCTGCATGTAAATAGCATCCACCTGAACTTTAGCCACAAAAGACCCCAGCACAAAGACACAAATGTAAAGATGCAGATAGGTGCTCAGTGGGAAGCACAGAAGCCTCTGAGCAGAGCAGGTACCCGATTCTCATGCAAAGCTCCTCCACTTTCCAGAGCTTGAAAATTCAATACTTTTAAGATTCTGGCTGTAGTTCTTAAGTGCTGAGAAAGGAAAAGTGGCAATCAGCAGAAATGAGATTGGCTTTCAGAAGCCCAGATCACAAGGTGAAGAGAGGAAGAAGTTGCAGGTTTGACAGGGGAGGCAGACCCTGGGGATGCTGTTAGGGACTCCCAGGGATGTGGCAGAGCTTGGCTGTGAAGTGTCATCCCAGCAGCTTCCCTGGTACCATGCCAAACCCGTGCTGCCTCTGCTCTGGACTTGCAGGAGAAGGAAAATTCCTCTTCCCAAACTAAGCAGTTGAAAAAAGGTAGGAATTCCAAGTGCACCAAGCCCATGGGGGTGCCCAAAACATCCTATAGTGCTGAGCTGCCAGAAGCAGGTCTCCGTGGACCACCTGTTACGTGGGCAGTGGAAAACTGGGCTGGCACTCACTCTGCTCTGTGTCCTTCACCAACAGCTTCTACCTGACAGAGCCAGAGAAAGCTGGCACTGAAGGCTACTGCTCTCATGTACCCCAAAGCTGTTCCACCTCTCTCTGAAAGTGCAGGCACTTCCAAAACCCACAGGGTTCACCAGAAGAGTAACTGGGGAACAAAGCCTGGAACCAACTCAGTGTCTGTTCTGTTTGCAGATGTTTCTGTTCCCATTTATTTGTAGCTGGAATCTTCAGAGAGGTCCAAAAGATGCAGGCAGGCAAAGTGGAGTTAACTCATTTAGGTGTTTCAAAACTTGTAGCCATAATCATTACCATTCTAGAGCACTGTTATTACAAGGATAATAATTATTACTGCTATTAGTTACCATTATTATTACTATTATTACTTCCTATGGTATTAGGGAATCAATTCAGCAAGGAGACAAATGAGCCTCAGGCCAGGGAGGTTAAAACTGGGTGCTGAACCCTAAACCAAACAATTCCATTCCCTTTCTTTCTCTTTTTTGGCAGTGAATGATAAAAGCTCTCCAGCTGTCCTAGCTCCGAGGAGGGGCATTAATACATCACCTGCCACAGTTGAAAAGCTCACAAAAAAACCTGGTTATATTTTTTAATCATCCTGCATTTTAGACCTTTAAAGTACAAATATGGATTTCAAACATATCAGGGGAACAAATTAACTTAGAAAAATGGCTGTACTTTCCAAGGTTGCACCTGCCATGAAATTGCTCCAAGTTTGCATTTTCCCTTGGTCTCTGGTGTGTCATTACAGCAGATTGATCGCCCTCCTCTCCCCAGCAACTCCCCCATTAGAGGGTTATTGTATGGAAATTAATGGGAGGCTAGAAACATTTCTTCTGCAGCTGCAGTAGTAGAAGTCAGTTTTGATTAAGCACTCCAAACCCAGCAGACTGGGGTGATCCCTGTGCTTTAGTTCCCTCTTTTATTATCACTGGTGTCAAGTTTTGTTACTTTAGCCATTCCCCTGGTTGCTCCCAGAGCATCCCTGTGTAATAATCAGGGTGATTTTTTTTTTTATGTGCACATCTATTTATTTTAAATATGTACAGACTGATGCTCACTGCTCTAAAGTCCCTTTACACCACTCTGAACTCAGCCCTGCTCGTTTCAAAGGCTCCTTTACACCAGGAGCTTGGTGGAAACCTACATGGAGTGGAGTAAGGAAGCACTGCTGTAAATACCTCTCAGGAGCGTGGATCCAGCTCTGCTCAATGACCCTGCCAGCAGTTATAGTTGATGTCACATTTAATGTCTACCTGCTCTGCCTCTTATTCATCTTGCTGCTGCTTCTGCCCTGCCCAGTTTGATCCAGTTCCCACTGTCAGCTGGCAAACAACAGTATATACAAAGTGGCTTTTATAAAAGGAGTCCATATCTTTTAAAAGCCAGGTATTAATCAATGCCAAGGTGGGAGAGAGGTTGTAAGACACTTGGAAAAGGCATGAGCAGATACAAGGCTCAGAGGACAGCATTCCACTGCTTCTGTTGTCCTCACAGCTATTTCTGGCAAATAATGAACTTGGGGGTACAAAACCAGAGAGGGAAACTCCTTCACAGAAGCACTGAAACATGCAGGTTGGCAAAGCCCCTCAGGAGCACCCAGGCCAACCTACAACCCTACTCTACAACATTCACCTGAAACCATAGCCCTAAGCACCACATCCAAACCACCTTAAACACATCCAGGCTGGGTGACTCCAGCACCTCCCTGGGCAGCTCATCCAGTCCCTGACCACTCTCCCTGTGAAAAACTTTTCCTAATATCCAATCTAACCCCCTCCAGTCTCAGCTTGAGGCCATTCTCCCTTGTTCTGTCTCTAATGACCTGTGAGCAGAGCCCAGCAGCAGCCTCTCCACAATGTCCCTTCAGGTAGCTGTAGACAACAATGAGGTCTGCCCTCAGCCCCCACTTCCTCAAACTACCCATCCCCAGCTCCCTCAGTCATTCCTCATAAGATTTATTCTCCAGGTCCTTCACAGTTTCATTGCCCTCCTCTGGATCTGCTCCAGCACCTCCACATCTCTCTTGTGTTGTGGTGCTCAAAACTGCACAAAACACTCGAGCTGTGGCCTCACCAGAGCTGAGTGCAAGGGGACAATGCCCTCCCTGCTCCTGCCGGATACAGCAATTTTAATCCAAGCCAGGCTGTCATTGGCTTTCTTGCCCCCCTGGGCACACTGCTGGCTCACATTCAGCTCCAGGTCTGTTACAACCCCCAGATCCCTTTCTGCCAGGCACCTCTCCGTCCTAAACTGATCTAAACTGATCTAAACTTACCTAAACTGATCCCATTGGAAAGCATGCAACGATTGAAACAACTAAATGACACTTCACACTGTGTCAGCCAGAATTACAGCCCTGGAGCTTGGAAGGGAAACCAGAGTCATTTTGACTGTCAGCTGCACTGGACAGGGGTGGGGAGAGCTCTGCTGCTTGCACATCCACAGTCCCTTCTTTGCAGCTCCCTATGTGTGGCCTTCAGCAGAGCAGTGATATCTGCCCCTGCATGTGGTGCCATACTCATGAGAGATGCAGTCCAATAGCTGTGGAAGGTTTGCTGCTGCTTAAAACCCAGAGGGACCTCAGCTTTGGGGAAGGTTTTGAGGATGCCTCACTTACTGTGGCACAGCAGCACCTGGGGTTTAGCATAATGTGGCACTTCCTTGGTCAAAAGTCACAAATGGCTTTGGATGTTGGAAATGGCTCTGTATGGTTTTATGTACACACAAAAAGCTTAGTGGCCAGACATGAGCAGTGAAAACTGCTCACAAGTCAGTTTTCACTTCAATTACAGTTTACAAAAAGTTTCAGAGCAGGAAACTTGTCTTCATTCCCCTCCCCAACATAAAACACCCAAATTAGGAGCCAATAACCACTGATGGGAATAGCCAGGTTAGGCTTTTAAGGACAAAACACAAAGCAATTCCCAGCAAGGCCAAACCCAGTGGTCACCAAAATGCTGCAGACCCTCCCTGAAGCCCCAGACCAGTGCTAGGCATAGTCAGAGCACTACAGATCCAGCCCAGACAGTGAGCAAGATGAAAGGTGTGGCAAGGACCATTGCTTGGAAAACTGATTAAGTGGCACCTTTGGGAGAAAGAAGAAAAGAAAAACCTTTATGGGATTATTTATGGGGCTCATAAAGGTGCCTTTTGAATATCCATCAATCAAGCAGCCAGTTAAAAAGTCTGCTCAGCACACAAGAGAGTAGAAGGAGTGAAGAAAATTGGATAGGGCTTGCATCTGAGGTGTGCAGGCTACCATCCATAATCTCCACGTGTACAGCACAGCGGTGGGGTGAGCAGGGTGGGAAAGCAGTGAACAAACAGGTGCTTGGCTCTAAACTGCTGTGGTGCTTTCCCTCACTGTCAAAGACAGGAAATGTCAGCAGTAAGTTTTAACAACTTTGGTAGGAATAATGGAAGACAGGAAATAATCTAAACAAAGGAAGAAGTATTTGGGTGGCAGCCAAAGGGCTGCAACCTGCCTTTAAGGAGCAAATAAAAGCAGGAAGGCAATAATAACAAAGCAGTGGCTGACTGCAGATAGAATAAAGGGTAATTGCTGGCTGAGCATATGGTCTGCTAAGGGAATAGAGAGCGAGAGGAGAGGAGATTCACAGCCTGTTACAGAGCTTACACAAGCTGCGGGTCAGGGGCAATGGGCTTGTGATGATCACTGATTTTATGGCTGGTTCCTCTGCATCCTTGCTGCTGCAGGAATAAACTACTGACCCACGGCAAAACAGCATTCTCCAGGACTCCACTTCAGCCTTTTCTTTGTGCTGGCTTTGCAGCAGCATTTGGAAATGCAGGCTTTCAGTAAATCAGAGCAGCAGAGCAAAGCCCTTCTGGTTTTGCTTGTTACCAGGAGGCTCCATCAGTCTCATTCAGAAAACAAAGTGCCTTTTCCTGATGAGCAGAACCAAGAGGTAGAAGCTGGCATCTGAAATATGCTTCCATCACCACAGCACCTGCTTGGGCAGCCCTTGTGAGCAGTGGCTGAGTGGCTCAGGCCAGCAAACAGCTCCACGAGGCACAGCTTTGCATCCTTTTCTGATGTGACTTACTTAACGACAAAGCAGCATACCCCAAACTCCCCATTTATTAAATGGTCCCAGAACAGCTCTGAGAAATATATTTAACACAAAGACATCTATTAATTAATAAGCAGATTAGTCAGCAATCAATACTCAGTGGCTGATATTATTTAAATTATAGATGGACAATGAGGATAAGTTGCTGCCTTCCTCATCCCTTTCATGGCATGGATTGAAAATGAGCAGAGCAGAAGGGCTTTGAGTAGAAAAAAAAAAAGAAAGACAAAAAGTTTGATTAAAATTATTTTTGAATAGACTAATCCCAGGAACATATTATATGGCATCAAATTAGCCTTGAGCACAGACAGTTTATCACCTCAGTCTCTTCACAGTCCATTGGTTAAGCAGACACCAGGAGCAGTCTGTTCTCTTTACTGCGTTTGGATTTTATTGTAGTGATTTTGTTATCTGGTTCAAACTCCTGAGCCAGGCATTGCTTGCAATTACTTCCTCTTGGTCTGCATAAAATGTGCAGATAGTTCTCTGGCTGATCCCCTATTGCCACTTGGAGATAACAGCAGCAACCTCACACTGCAGATCCCTGTCCTCAGAAATGCTCTCAGACAACAGGCACACTCGCACCAGCATCGACATGACAGCCTCTGCTGCTCTGCCTGTGCACAGCCAGCTTCTAGGGAATCACAGAATCATCAAGGTTGGAAAGGACCTCCAAAATCATCAAGTCCAACCTTCTACCCAGCACCTCCATCACCACTAGACCATGTCCCAAAGTACCACATCTACTCAATTTTTGGACACCTCCAAGGATGGCGACTCCATCACCTCCCTGGGCAGCCTGTTCCAATCCCTGACCACTCTTGCAGTGAAGAAACTGTTCCTAATATCCAACCTAAACCTCCCCTGGTGCAGCTTGAGGCCACTTCCTCTTGTTCTGTCTTTAATTACTTACAGAGCATCCCTCCCTGTTTCCCTGGCACAAGGGGCTGGACTGACACACTCCAAGACACAAAATTCACCAAATCCCAGAATGCCAGGTTGGGAGGGACCCTAAGGATCATCTAGGCCAACCTTTCTAGGTGATACTGGAGCTGAAATGAGCTGGCTCAGCATCCTGGCAAGCTGCATCTGAAAACTGTCCAGGGGAACCCACAGCTTCCCTTCGGAGATGATTGTCTGTTCCTGTTGTTTTGCAGGATGAAGCCCCTGCAGCTTTTTGGGCCACTCATTCTCATGAAGGTGACTCAGAGCCTGTATGTCTTTGGAGCAGAATGGATCTGCTCTTTCTCCTGTCCCAACAGAATCTTCCTCTCCCTGAACTCTGCCATTCTGTGGCAAACCTCCTCCCTAGGCATGGGGTTCACAAACCACCACCACAGCCCTGTTTTAGTATAGTCAGATGACACCAAAGAATAGTTTGGGCTGGAAGGGACCTTAAAGAGCTTCCCCCTGCCATGGGAAGCAACACCTCCCACTAGCCCAAGTTGCTCAAAGCCTCATCCAACTTGGCTTTGAACACCTCCAGGGAGAGAGACTCCATAACCCCACTGGGCAACCTGTTCCAGTGTTTCACCACCCTCACTGGAGAGAATTTCTCCCTAATCTCCAGTCTAAATCTCCTCAAGCTTCAACCCATTCCATCCAGTCCCATCAGTACAAGCCTTCTCTCCCCTAGGCTGAGCAACCCCAGCTGTCACAGCCTGTCCCCACAGGAGAGGTTCTTCAGCCCCCTTGGGCCAGTGCCTTAGCACCTTCACTGTAAAGAATTCCTTTCTGATCTCCATGGTTCTTTTTAATCTGCTCTCTTCAAGTTTCAAGCAGCCTAAACTTTCTTCTGATCAGGGCTGCCAGAAATGGGAATAACTCAATAGAAGTGAAGAAAGTCAATGGAATTATTCTGGGGTTTTGTCAATATGCTACTGTGGTTTAACAGAGCTTAAGTTCTCAGCTTGGACATTCTCAAAGGGGATTAAAAAGTATTTGGTTTATGTTCAGAAGCAGTCTGCTTAGGTGCAAAATTGATCTATTACAATATTTAATGCATGAATATTGATACTAATATGTTTAAGCTATGTTGAATTAACCCAAGCCATTTATACAAGGAGTCCTACATTGGAAGTTGTACCTAAATTGGCTGAAGCTCATTTACCTGAGTGTACACAAGCCCTGGATAATTTACCTTTCAATCATCACTCTCTGTTACAGCAGCAGATGCCCTCTCTTCCTATGCATACAACCTAAAGGCACTAGGAAGAAATCTTCTTCACATTAAAGAAAACTTCTGTCTGCTTTGGCCATTTCCCTCTCAGTCTGGGGCTATTATAGCTACACGACCTGAAGAATCACAGCACTGTCATCTTCTTTTCTCATCCAGACACTGGAATTTGTCTGTGGCATCCCAGCAGCCACCCTCCAGAGCAGAAAATTCTCTGAACCCAAAGACTGTCACCAGCTGATGGAATTACAAATTCCCTGAGTGCTCAGAGCTTACTGTGCATTAACAAAGCCATAGCAGGGGCACAGGCTGGCTTGACAAGAGCAAATTAAAGGCGTTTCCTTGATGCACACTGAGGGCTGAGGCAGGAGGGAGAAGGGGGTGATGGAGGTGGGATCATCCTGTCAGCCCTCAGCACTGTCCTACCAGTGCTGTGCGTGAGAGGGTGCTCTGCTCTCACCCAGCTCCACTGCTCTGTCCCAGCTGTGCTCCATGGAGTTTCAGTTTTCCTCACTCTCCACTGTTGTGAGGAAAGGGCAAAGAAAACTGAGGAACCCCAGAGCCTGAAGTGGGTTGCAGAGAAGGTGGCTGAGGGGTTGTGGGAACTGCTGGACATTGCCTGTTTGCTTTCTCTAATGATTCCTCTGTTTTCATAGAATCATATCAGAGATTCATGGGATGGCTTAGGTTGGAAGGGACCTTAAAGGTCATCCACTTCCAACCCCTCTGCCATGGGCAGGGACACTTCCACTAGACTACACTGTTCAAGGCCTTGAACTCCTCCAGGAAGGGGGCATCCACAACCTCCCTGGGCAAGATGTTCCAGTGTCTCACCACCCTCACTGGAAAGAATTGCTTTGATTTGCTCAGTGTTTCTTTGAAGAGTGCACATCCAGGCCTGGGATCCAGGCATAACCCAGACACAAACTTCTCACCTGCACAGCAGGGCTGGAAGTGACCCAGGAGCCCAAGTGCAGGCAGCGCTGATGATGATCCACCAGCGAGCAAAGGCTGCTTCTTTCCCTCCTTGTTTCCTCTCTGAACCACCACAGATCAAACCTTCTGGGGGTCAGCACATGCAGCCACAGAGGGTGCTGCAATACCTGCAATACAAATAACAACATAAAGCCCTCTGATAGCTGGATTGAAAATCAGCTTGAGGGTCTGCATGCAGTGCTCCCTTAATGATGTGAGACATGATGGCCTCGACTGTAATAAAGATGAATTACTCTTTAATAAAATAATGAAACTCCAGTAAACACCCAAGGTTTAGCTCTTAATGCATCCCCCAGTGCACACACAGAGGAGGGAGGTTGAGGGGGAATAAAACCNTGTCTCACCACCCTCACTGGAAAGAATTGCTTTGATTTGCTCAGTGTTTCTTTGAAGAGTGCACATCCAGGCCTGGGATCCAGACATAACCCAGACAAATGCTTCTCACCTGCACAGCAGGGCTGGAAGTGACCCAGGAGCCCAAGTGCAGGCAGCGCTGATGATGATCCACCAGCGAGCAAAGGCTGCTTCTTTCCCTCCTTGTTTCCTCTCTGAACCACCACAGATCAAACCTTCTGGGGGTCAGCACATGCAGCCACAGAGGGTGCTGCAATACCTGCAATACAAATAACAACATAAAGCCCTCTGATAGCTGGATTGAAAATCAGCTTGAGGGTCTGCATGCAGTGCTCCCTTAATGATGTGAGACATGATGGCCTCGACTGTAATAAAGATGAATTACTCTTTAATAAAATAATGAAACTCCAGTAAACACCCAAGGTTTAGCTCTTAATGCATCCCCCAGTGCACACACAGAGGAGGGAGGTTGAGGGGGAATAAAACCAACTTTTTTTTTTCCTCTTTTTTTTTTTTTTGCTACCTCATTTTTAATATTCTCAGTGATTAGATTTCAATAACCTGCTCCACACTAACGTGTGTCTCATTTCCCTGGACAGACAAAATAGGCCATAACTTCCTCTCCGTTAGAGCACTAATGCTGTAATTTAGAACTTCTGTCAAGATGAAAGATCTTCCCAGGGAGTTGCAGCAGGCCCATGGCAATACTTTGGCACAGGGCTGGATAATGAAGTTTTCATTATTAAATAAAGATATTTTAGGAATGTCATAACCCATAAATCCATTCTCCTACAACGCATCAGCACATTGTTTTGTTTATTGCTCTTCTGCTGACTCTGCCCTGCCCCTCCTCCCTCCCCTGTTTTTTGGCTACCTTGTGAGCTCAGCAAGTTGCCATAGAGATCAAGCCCAAGATCTCTCCCCGTGGTGCTGGGGTTTGGATGCAAAGGCTGAAGAGAGCAATGAAGAGGGCAGCAGCTCCCAACCCTTTGCTGGCAGATAGCTGAGGCCTGCAATTCGATGGTACCTGGAAGTGTTGAAAAGAAGCAGAGGTGTGGTGCTGAGGGATGTGGTTTAGCATCAGGCTTGGTAGAGACAGAGAATGGTTGGGCTGGATGAGCTTAAAGGGTTTTGCCCACCAAAATCACAGAACCATAGAATCATAGAATCACCCAGGCTGGAAGAGACCTCCAAGCTCAGCCAGCCCAACC
>WAAF01007253.1:77406-137402 GCA_013400475.1 Tricholaema leucomelas | reverse complement strand
ACAGGGGCAGAAGAACCTCCCTTGTCCTGCTGCCCACACTGCTCCTGAGCCAGCCCAGGATGCCATTGGCTCTGCTGCCCACCTGGGCACTGCTGCCTCATCTTCAGCTCCTCTCTCCCAGCACCCCCAGCTCCCTCTCTGCCTGGCTGCTCTCAGCCACTCTGTCCCCAGCCTCTAGCACTGCTTGGGGTTGTTGTGGCCAAAGTGTAGAACCCTGCACTTGGCCTTGTCAAATCTCATCCCATTGGCCTCTGCCCACCCATCTAGCTTGGCAAGGTCCCTTCTGCAGGGCTCTCCTACCCTCCAACAGCTCCACAGCTGCTCCTAGCTTGGTGTCATCTGCAAGTTTACTGACTCAATCCCCTGGTCCAGATCATCAGTAACTATTTTGGTCTTTTAAGCTCACTTCCTCAGCACAGATAAAGCTGCCAGTTTGGACAACCTGATTTCCGTGGCAGTGCTGAAGGTATGGGGGAGTTTCCAGAGGGGAATCTGCATTCCTATGAAAATCACTTTGAATTTCAGTGCAGTGTTCCCACGACAAAGCTCAAGAACTGCTGGAGGCAAAGCGGGACCAAAGGAAACGCAGCCCCTAGATAAGCAGCAGCAGTTAAGATCTTGCTTTTGCCTTCCCTAAAATAAACAAATAAACAAACAAATCACTGTGAAATAAAAGGAAGAGAATCTCCCCAAATAACAAAGCTTGGGGAAATTCCAGCTCCCTGGCCACTAGGTGTCTGTCTTGACTCAACGGAAATGGGTCTATGATAAAATCATGACCCGACCCAAGGAAGCTCTCTGCTCCCCAACAGTTCTGGAGACAAAAGCAGATCTTTTTCCACCTTTCCTGGTCTTTATCATACAGGCAGGGCGTTCGGGTCCTCTGCGTTATTGTCTCTCATTATGGTATCAGCAGCATCTCTGGGGATAAAGTTCCAAGTCCCCTTGATCCCCACCTCCAGGAGCAGTGATCTGGCTGAGGTGGTTCTCACCATGCACCTCAGGGTGGGTGGCTGGGCTGGAGCCCTGCACTCTTCTTAGAAGCTCTTCTCTTTATGGAAATTAATATATTTCACTTCAGTTAATTAAAGCACCCAGGAGCTATCAGGCTCATGATTTTCAGGAGATTAAAGTGTGCTTTCAGAAGGCAGAGAAGGGCCAAAGGCTGAAGCTGAGGTTTGCACCAGCTCTTTAGTGGGAAGAGATGACATCAGAGTCAGAACCATGCCACTGGGATTCAGCATGACCCCAAATAACTTCTTAAGTCTGATTCCTACCAAGAAGCTCAAAGTGGACAAAGTAACAGAGGAAACAGTTCTGGGATGTATTTCTGCCGCCACTACTGGCCAAAATCCCTAAGTGTTCTGTAAAATGACAAATGCAAAAGCAACAGAAATCACTTTCCACTTCCCTGATTTACCCAGTTTTAGACCAGCTCCAATATTCACCTGAAGTGCAGGTTTTGCATCTAGGGGTAAATAGCATGACAAAATTCCACTGACCTCACAGAAGTGCTACTCACAGCAGTACAAACATAAAGACTGAACAGGTCAACCTCACTCAATCTGCCCCTAGATTGACTTAGAGTAGATCACTGAGTCCAGGCAATTTGGACTTTAGTGAAGGTACCTGCTGAGAGTCACACAGGTGAGAGCATCCATTTGGTTTCCAGGTCATGCCAATATCCAGCCTAGCATCAGGCATCCATCCTGAGCCTTGTTCACAGCGTGGCAGAACCAAACCCAATGCTGTCACTGCAGGAGACAATGGACTTCTGCCAGAGCAGCTGTGGTGGGCTCAGCACTGAGCCCCAGCCTACGCTGGCTTTTGAGTGGCTATCTCAGGCAAGCACCTAAAGCCACTTTACTATTGCCAACGGCAGCTGCAGATGTCATTAACCCATTTGTGCTTTCCAGGCAGCATCAGAAACATCCAAACCTGCCACAGTCACAGTGCAGGGTGGAGAGCTCACTGCTATTTAGTCCACCTGACCTTTCTGGGTCCAGAGGGTGCACACTAAGGACCTGTCCACACACAGCAGCTGCTTTCTGCCCTTCCTAGTCACAGAGAAAAACACATTTGTCATTCTGACACATTCAGTGCCTAGCTGATCACACTGCTGTCACTGCAAGGCTGTTAGACTCCTGGTGACAGACTGCACAGTCAAATCTAGAGACACCTCCAGAAGTGGACTTGGGTTTGGAACTTCAAACTGCATTCTAAAAGTGAGCGACACTGCTCTTGGAGACGTACCAACAGAAGTCATCCTTCCAGATGTTGCCCAGGGAGGTTGTGGATGCCCTTCCCTGGAGATGTTCAGGGCTGGGTTGGATGAGGCCCTGAGCAACTTGGGCTAGTGGGAGGTGTCCCTGCCCACGGCAGGGGGGTTGGAATTGGATGATCTTTACGGTTGCTTCCCACCCAAACCATCCTATGAATCTAAGTGGCTCTTCAGCAGACACCACCATGAGGCAAAGGCTTTGCCACACTATTTCCTATCAGCAAGAGGCTAACTTTCACCAGGCTTCCCCTTGGAAATGCCACATGAAAATATTCCCTGGTTCCAGCCAGCCAGTGAGGTACTGCAGCAGAGAAATGAATCTGCTGAGCTAATGAGGCTCAGGTCAGATCTCTGTAAATACTGCAGCAAAGAATTTGCAAACATTTGTTCAAATGCAGGCTTGGAATTAGTTTGAATAGCACCCACGAGTCCAAACGTCTCCTGCAGGCTCTCCTGGAGTACCTGAACAAATCAACTGGTGTTTGAAAGAATATTCAGACAAAGCCTCATAAAAACACAGGCAAATACATGCTCAGATCTGCGTAGTTACATAAATATTCCCTCTGATGACTAATGACACCAAGGACTTTTAGTGCCATCTGTGAACTTGGGACTCTTCTGCCCAGGAGTCCAGAATGTGCCATGTGCAGAGATGAGTCAAAAGCACTGCACTTTGAGAGGTGTTCTTGTAGGATTTATTAGTGTTTCCACTAAGATTTAACCCAGCATCTTTCACCTGATTGCAAAGTCACTTTAGTATCTTTGGAACCTATCCCTCCTATCACCCAATCCATCTAAAAGCCTCTGAATTCCTCTCTGCAGGAATCTGTATATCCCAAGGCTGTTGCAAACATCTGTCTTCTTAGCACCTGTCAGAAATACCCTGATGTCATGGCTTCAGCAGTGCCAACGTTCCTCCAACAAGTAAACTCCCTGCTTGAGAGTGGATGGAGCAAAATGTTGTCAATTCAAAGCAGGGCAGCTGTTGCTGCACAGCAGAAACCATGCTGGAACTACATGGGGCTTCTAAGGCACAGGAGGAGGTGAAAAGTGGGAGTCTGGGGTGTCAGCAGAGCACTAATGAGAAGTCAGCAGCAAGAGACATGGGTGGAGAGTCTGGAGGCCTCACAGATCGCTGAGGTTGGAGATGGGAAGAAGATGCACTGCAGAAGAGTTCCTGCAGGCTGCTGGCAGTTGCCCACCCCAAGTCAAGCTCCTACTTGAGCTCCTCAGTTGAGCTCAACAAACCTGACACTCGGCCAAAAGTCTTTGACAAGCTGGATCTTGAAAGCCTAAGAAAACAACGCCCTGACATTTGTATTTGCATAAACATTATTGAATCAGTTCTCTGCCATCTCGTTTTTACAGTAGGCTGTGCCCAGACAATTTCCAAAAATTAGTTTAAATGCATTTAATTCTGGTGGGAATCATTTGCTGCTGACAGCTGCTGAAGGCAAAGAGGACTGGAGGAGAGGCTGAGCAGAGGTAGGCAGCACACAGACCCTTCTGCAGCGCTGCCAGTGCAGACAAGGCTTGCACAGACTCTTGCATTCAGAGGCTGAGCAGAGGCAGGCAGCACACAGACCCTTCTGCAGCACTGCCAGCGCAGACAAGACTTGCACAGACTCCTGAATGCAGATGCAAGCTCAGCCTGTACAGTCCCATGAGTTCAGCAAGCTGCTGGAATCCACCAGTCTATGAATTTTGAGAGCAGTCATTCATTTCTAAGAAGCTACTCAACAGGCATTAAAGCACTGCAAGGAGTCCTCATCATCACCTCTGAGCTAGCAAACAAGCTCTGTGCTTTCTCCAGAGCTTTTGTTCTTTCCAGAAGGTTCATGCACACCTGATCTACAACACCTTGCTGCTTCCCTTGAAAGAAGAGACCTTCCTGGCTCACTTTGGCTCGGTGGTTGGAGTGGGAAAGCTTGCTGAGAGGAACTCAAAGCCTTTGAAGATAATTCCTACTTTGGTCAACAACTGTAATAAGGTAGCTAAAATTACAATGTGCTCCGAGCACTGAACATTAAAGGCCTTGCATTTCTAAAACTAATAAATCAAACATGCTAAGTGCTCAACTTCAGGCTAAATCTAGATCATAGGAGCAGCTTCACCTCCCCAAATGGCAGGGAGGTTATGCACTCAAAATAACTCAGCCTCCAGAAGTCATTGAATCAGCAGCAGATTGTGCAATGTCTGGGCCAGTCTGTTTGACACTTAGACTTATACACAACTGTTTCTCATGGGAGGCTGATCAAGAGTGGCCTCTTCAGAATCAGAATAGTCCAGGCTGAGAGGGACCTCCAAAGGTCATCTAGTCCAAGTCCCCTACAGTCAACAGGGACATCCTCAACTAGACCAGGCTGCCCAGAGCCCCATCGAGCCTCCCTCTTTCAGGCTCCAAGTGCATTCTTTTACTGATACAGAGAGGACAATTTCTTCTGAAGCTGTGGTTTGAAAACCAAACTGTGCTAGTTTTAATCTCAGGGTCGTGGGTTTGAGCCCAGAGCCAAGCAGGCAAAGCGACTACCCCAGCACGAAGGGCAGAGCAGGAGTGACCTCATCTTTGTTTTGCCTTTCTTCTTTTGTATACACCTCAGCAAGACTGTGAGGGAAGTAGACCTCACCATTGTTTTCATTTTACAGCCTATCATCTAGTTCTTCTCACCAAAACATGCTAGCTAGGCTCAAACTAGCACACAAACCATGTCTCTGTTCTCATATACAGCCTAAGAGGACTTGATAGAATCCTAGAATGGCTAAGGTTGGAAGGGGTCTCAGAGATCTGCTTCAGTCCCCCTGCTTTGGGCAGGGATGCCTCTCAGCTAGGTTTGGTTGCCTAAAACCTCATCCAATCTGGCCTTAGACTCCTCCAGGGAGGGGTTTGAAGGGTGTGATGTGTCTCCTGGCTGTAAAATGGAAGAATTCCTTTTAGAATGAAGTTGAAGCAATATAAAAGAGGAAGTACCTTATGAGGCATTCAAGTTAAATTTGGAAAGGTGTCTGCAAAGACTCTCATCAACTAACAGATAAAGTTAGGCTGTTAAGGGCAGGAAGCTGATGCCCACATTTTCATGGTGTATCTAGGCTGTTCTCATGGGGATGCATGAGCAGCCTGCTCCCACCCACCTGAAATACTCCTGGAATAGCCATAATAGCCAGAACTAGTTTCTGCCTTGCTTGCTTTGCACTGGTAACAATATTCTACATCTAAGCCCAAGGAAGACATAGTCTTTTTGCCTGAGCAGAGGACAGCCCTTTGTCTGAGGTCAGCACCACTGGTGATTTAGATCCAACAGCAACCAGAGAGTTTGGCTGGTCTGTGTTACTAACAAGACTCAGCAGCACCTGTGACACCTCCACGCTTCTAACACGGAGAAGGAAGTAGAAAAGAAATGACACAACTCCTTATGCTGTCCTCTTGAACATCCTTTTCACTTTCCTGCCTCTCAGATCACACCTGGGTGTAACAGCTGCTCCAGCAATGGTCCTTCTGTGCAGCTCAGCTCAGCTTGCTGAAGGGGCCTGAAATCCTCTGCTCAACTGGACTAGAAAAGGCAAACACAAAGCCTGAGTAGATATCAAAGGTAGTCAGAAGGCACAAGGACTGCCACTGCCTCTCTCCTGACCTGGCTGCCTTTATCAGCCATCCTGTGAAGCCTCCTGAGGTGGTGGCTTCACTTTGCTGAAAGCAGAGGCTCAAAACAAAGGGAATGGGGAATGGAAATTTACTTCCATTTAGCTGCGACTGGTTTTTATGTGGAAAATGCACCCCACCCTCTCTATCTGAGAATCAGCAGGAGTGTAACTCCCAGTGCTGTTGCTCAAGGGGAGATCTCCACTGTCAAGTTGATTTGTGATGCGTTTGAGTTGACAGATTGCCTTGGGCAAGGGAGGAGGTGGGTTTGCAAAGGAAGGAAGGAAGGAAGGAGATTAAACCTCCATCAAACTGTGTGGTTACCTACAGTAAGGAAGGGGAAAGGGGGTGGGGGAGGGAGGAAAGGCAAAAAGCAAATGAGAAAATTGCATTACCAAATAGGGAAAAGATGAAAGGACCTGAAGAGAAGTTTTAGGCAGAGCAGAGCCAGGAAGCATCACACATCTTGATTTCAAACAGCAGTGTGCAAGCAAGGCAGAAAAGCCAGGATGACCTCCTTGTCAGATGCTGAGAATGTGCAACTCCATCGGAAGCTGCTGGAAACCTTTGAGTGTTTGGTACCCCTGAAAATAAGATTCCAACTGATCCTAATGCTGTCCCCAGAGAACAGGAACAGCCTGTTTGTGTGGGAGGCACACAGAGCAGATGTGTAGTCACCACTGAGGTAACTCTCCATCACCCTCTCTGGTTGAGAGGGCATCCAAGAACGATACCTTGACTGACGCTAAAATAGCAATAAAAAAAACCCAAATCAGTATTTTTTTCCCGTTGTGCCTGCAGAAAAGCACAGGAGCATGAGCTCAGAGGAGAAAAAATCCAGCTCCTCTTTCATGGCCACACACCTGAGCCTCCCTAAATTTGGGTTACCAGCCTTGATCTGGGATTGAAGCAAGCACAAAGTCAAAGTTGAGTCTTTCCATCAGGTGCTTAAAATGCATACTCCACACAGTTCTGTTCCTCCTCTCCTCAATCATTCATCTGTCACCACCTTTGAAAATAGAATGGATGAATAAAGACTCTGAAAAGGGCTGTGAAGCTGCTGGGCTTCTTTTTCTGTTGGTCCTATCCCTCAGTGGAAGCAGTTTATTGCTGGATGTTCAGTGGGGTTTGATTTTCACTACTTCTGTGGCTGTAACCTTCACTTCTCTGGGCACATTTCTACAGCCATGGCAATGAAATGTAGCTGAGCCTTCTCTGGTCCCTTCTGTGCAAGTGGCACTTCCACTCACCTCACCAGCAGGACATGTGCAGGGAATATCACAGACAGATTGAAGCAGGCTGACAAGGATATGTGATGGGGAGCTGTGAACCATGAAGCCAACCAAAAACTACCTAGAGCATGGATGGGAAAAACCTGTGAGCATTATGGATCACACCTTCTCTTGAGGCAGCTGCCAAGGGATTTCACACCTAAGGTATTACCAAAGACCAATAAATCTCTAGAAAGAAAGAACTCTCCCTTATGCAATCAAGTCAATAAATTTAAGTCCAATTTCAAACTCTGAATGTTCCAACAGAAGGGCAAGGAAGCTGGTGAGAGGCCTGGAGCACAGCCCTGTGAGGAGAGGCTGAGGGAGCTGGGGGTGTGCAGCCTGCAGAAGAGGAGGCTCAGGGCAGACCTCATTGCTGTGTACCTAAAGGAAAGTTGTAGCCAGGTGGGGTTGGACTCTTCTGTCAGGCAAACAGCAACAGAACAAGGGGACACAGCCTCAAGCTGTGCCAGGGGAGGTCTAGGCTGGATGTCAGGAGGAAGTTGTTGGCAGAGAGAGTGATTGGCATTGGAATGGGCTGCCAAGGGAGGTGGTGGAGTTGCCATGCCTGGGGGTGTTGAAGCAAAGCCTGGATGGGGCACTTAGTGCCATGGTCTGGTTGACTGGATAGGGCTGGGTGCTAGGTTGGGCTGGCTGAGCTTGGAGGTCTCTTCCAGCCTGGTTGATTCTATGATTCTAACTTCACAATTCAGGAGAGCAGTTTAAGACCTGCAGCTTCCATTCTGATCCCATCCTAATGATGTGTCCAAATGTGAATATAGGGAGTCTGGATTACAGGTACCTCTGGCATGTTGTGATGTGCTTAGTGGAAAGGGGCAAGAAAAGGGATAGAAATTGTCTGTGGAAACACAGCAGTGAACAACCTTCTCTGGAAGTGGCTTAGTGTTTTTCTCTTCCAAGAAGTAAACATTTCACTAATCTCTTTTGACACAGAGAGGGTAGGGGATGTTGGCTTCTGATTTTCTAGGGCAGCAGTCAACAGTAAAGCTTAGTCCAGCACTACAGCACCTGGTGGACTTGCAGGCAGAATTTACTGTGCGGTGCATGTGCCTGCAGGTCAGGGCCCTGTAGGCTTCATGATGCCTGAGGGAAGGTTTAAAGAGGATGTCTGAAGAAACTTCTTCACTGAAAGGGTTCTCAAATGCTGGAACAGGCTCCCCAAGGAAGTGGTTGAATCCTCATCCCTGAAGGTGTTTAAAAGCTGCAGAGATGTGGTGCTGAGGGCTATGGTTTAGCAACAGCTTTGGTGGAGTTAGACAATGGTTGGACTGGATGAGCTTAAAGGGCTTTGCCAACCAAAATGATTCAATGATTCTGTAACTGACCTGGAGAGAAAATGTAAACTACAGCAGAGGAAGATCATGTGCAATCTCAAGGGACTTATTTTGGGCTTATTTCCATTATATTTTGATGATTTCAAACTGGAAAACACAAACTGTGTTACCAAACCAGGATTATATGGTAACGGCTTTTAGTTCTTACCATACTGCACATGAACTAAATCTCCAGTGAGGAGAGACCGAGGCAGTTGGGGCTATTCAGTCCGGAGAGGAGAAAGCTGCAAGGTGACTTTATTATGGCCTTTCAGTATCTTAAGGGGACTACAAGAAAGCTGGGGAGGGACTTTTTAGGATGTCAGGCAGTGACAGGACTGGGGGGAATGGAACAAAGCTGGAAATGGAAAGATTCAGACTGGATGTTAGGAAGAAGTTCTTCAGCATGAGGGTGATGAGACCCTGGAACAGGTTGCCCAGGAAGGTAGTAGAAGCCTTATCCCTGGAGGTGTTTAAGGCCAGGCTGGATGAGGCTCTGGACAGCCTGATCTAGTGTGAGGTTTCCCTACCCATGGCAGGGGAGTTGGAACTGGATGATCCTTGTGGTCCCTTCCAACCCTGACTGATTCTACGATTCTAATTCAGCTCTAGCTTAGTCCGGTCCCTGTTGAAAACACATTCTGTGCTAGTCTGAGGCTTCACCACAGCTAATGTGGCTGTGCACTGCTGTCCCTCAGCTCCCCATCAGACCATTCCCATCAATCATGTCTTTATTGCTCCTCCTAGAATTCAACCATTTACTGGTAAGAGAATTCTGTGTATTTTTGTTTTCATACCAAGTGCTGGACTTTGTAGCAACACTCAGCTTCTCCAGCAGCTAAGCAGCAGCCACAACAGCCATTCCTAAGCTCTCACCCTGCCTGCAGCTTCTTTCCTCAGCAAGTTATTATTAGCAATTAATGTTTTACACATTCCATATGTTGACATCTTTTGCTACCAACAGCCAGATTAACTTCTCCAACATCTTCCTGACACTTCACAGTTGTGTATTTGGGATTATCTTCACTGATCTTAAACCCATTCTCTTTGTTACTTCCTCCAGCCTCTCAAACGCTGCTCCCCGACAGCAACAGCACCAGCAAAAAGTTGCTTCAGACTTTCACCTTACCTCATCCTGATGCTTTCACAATCTCTGATCGGTTTGGGTTTTGTTTTTTCTTCCCAGTGAGATGTAAAGTGAAGCAGAAATGGGCTGTATAAATCCTATTACAAGCTCTGCCTTTTCAGCATTAAACAGCAAGCTCATAATTCTAATGCAATCCTAAATTGTTGCCCAGCCAAGAGGTATCTTAAGGAACAGACATATTTTTTCCCTTAAAAGTCTGTAAAATAAAGTATTTTTTTCTGTCCATATTTTCAGATTCCATTAAGCAATTCAGAAGAGAAAATGCTCTGAAAAAAATATATATAAAGTATCTCTTTTTCTGGAACTCAAACCAATACTTTCTTCCCATTCCCTCTGTGCAAAGGATAAACATATCAAAGACAAGACTGAATGAGCCAAAAAAGGGATTTTGTAGATCAGCAGAAGAAGGAAGCATCCAACATGACTCCAAGGAACCATCTCAATCTGTATTTGTGAACGTTTAAATCTCATGGAGATGAGAATGAGGTCATGGGTTTGGAAAGCTGCTTGGTCTACTGAATGAGCTGCACTGAAACATCAGCACTGGAATAGGCTGCCTAGGGAGGTGGCTGAGTCACCTCTATGGTGTTTAAAAGTTGTTTGGATGTAGTGCTTGGGGATATGGTTTAAGGTGAACCTCTAGAGTAGGGTTGTCAGTTGGACTTAGTGATCCTAAGGGGGTTTTCCAACCTCAATGTTTCTGTGATTCTGTGATCACCACAGGTAACTACGACCAGAATTAGTTAAGAGAGGACAGTAGGAGCTAGATACTATTTAAGACCCCTTCCAACCTAAGCCATTCCATGAGAATTTTGGCATGACCTCTCCTCAGACTTGATCCTCTGCTGCAGACAAGGATTTCCCTCCTTCACAGGGTCACCAGTTCAGATGCTGGTGACAAAAAGCTGTTGGGGGACGTAGAGTTTCAGGGCTGCTTCGCAGCCGGTGCCAGGGCAACTCTGGCATTCAGTTTCTATTGATCACCCTTTCAGTGGTGTCATTAAGAACTGGTAATGGCTGCACACCGAAGGATTACCTCTAACAGCTAAGAGGATCAGTGGAGAAATCTTTCTGCTCCAAGCTCCACTGCTAACTTAAGACCCTGCACGCACAGACACACCATTCCCTGCCTCACAGACACACCATTCCCTGCCTCAGCACCCAACACTTCTCTGTTTAATTGCCCAGTGAATGAAAACTTTTTGAAACCACTTAATGACAGGATTTCTACTTCATGAAAGGCTCAGTTGTAATTACAGGTTGGTTGGGGAAGGGGTTTCTCTTTTCATTCTAATTACAAATAATTGACTGTAAAACCTTTTTGAGCTTTAAGTGTAGAACAAAGATGCTTCCTTTGAAGTTAATGTTTGGGTTATACCTTTCTGTAAAGAGGATGGAGGAGAAAATAAGGCTTGTTTCTGGTATTGACTGATTCTGATGGCAGCCACTGCAGCACCTGATCAAAGAGCTAGACCTTAGTACTGCACTAAAATCAAAAGGCTGGGCCCTGCTCAGAGTGATCGCAAGGCATTTCCAGGGTGATTCAACAGCAGGCATCAAGCAAGGAAATAAAGAGTAAATGATAAGCACTGACTCAATTCCAACCACTTCACAAAGCATCATTTTCCATACCCTCATTTTCTGGCCTCCTTACCCTCTTTTTAAATGACCTGTCACCTCCACAAACTACTTTTAAGAAGCGATGTGGAAGGAGGCAGTCTATCACTCTGGATTTGAGTTCCCATGGGACAACACACTTAAGCTGCTCTCTTGGAAGAATGAAGCTTTCTACCATCATTATATTACCTACTTATACAGGGAGAAGAGTTTTCTGGGTAAGAACTTCACAGTTGAACACATTTCAAAGGACAGAAGAACTTGAAACAGGCCACTGAAGGCTTGAGATGCATCAACGCCATTTGGAAACCTTGACACGAAGTACAGGCACCAGATGGTTTAAAAGTGAGGCTGATTTGGTAATCTCTTTGAATTGCTGCTCAGAGGAAGGCATGAGGAGCTCTGGAGGCTGCACACAGAGGTAAATTATGTTTATTCTGAAGAGAAAGAGGCCAGCTAAGGAAAGTACACACCAAAAGGAACACCACTGCCTATGCTGTCTCAGGAAGAAAACAGCAAAGTGGTTGTGTGCCAGGAGAGGGTTTATTTATCTTCATTTTCTACCAGTAAAGCATGAAGCTATTTAAAGACATTTGATCATTCTATTCAGTAAAACAGCAAAATTATTCAAGCTGACTAGAAAGATTTGGGCCCAGGCTTGCAAATTCTCATTATTCTCTCCATGGCCTTGAGGGTGTGATTCATCTGCCTCAATGTCTGGATCTAAAGTAGTCACCTTAGGCTCCCTTGAGAGATAAGAGAGAGAAATCAGAACTTGCAAGGTCTGATTCATCTCATCCTAAGGTTGGCATCCAAAACTGGCCCACCAAGGGCCCTTTGGAAGCCTCTCTCTCTGTCTCAAAGCCTGAGCTGCTCAGCACTGCCTGGTCAGCCCTGGGTGAAGGGTTCTAATTTCAGACATTTCAAGGGGTGAGACTTTTTCCTGCCTTAATGTCTGGTTTTAGACAAGGAAATATCTATATGCCCATGGTAAGCATAGAGACAGCTTAAACCCCATCCCCAAACCTGTTTTCTTCTGAAAAAGAAAATCAGTCTTCTTTTGTCTCCCCTGTTTGATTGCACTCCTTGAATTCCCTGGAAAATCAAGTTCTAGCCCAGCTATTGAATAAAATATCTTTCCTGTTCTTGGTTGCTTACACTTCAGTAGCAAATCATCACCCTTCCACTTGACCAATAATAAAGGAAGCTGAAGTTTTCTGGATCTGATTGCCCACTATATCCTAGATTAATGTTTTCTAGATTCAGTTTGACAGGACTAATATTAGTTTGATTGTTCATGGAATACCTCATCTGTAAAATAAGAGGAGAAATCAATTCAGCAGAATAGCTGGGGGAGAAGAACAGGAGAAAAGCATTCCTTTGTGGGGAAAAAAAAAAAGCTTTTGCCACGATGAGGGAAACAAGAAAAGATACAAATATGAGGTTGTCCTGACAATATGCTGCTGCCTGTAGGAACAGCCATTTCAGGAAGCCTGACAGCTCTGATAAAGGCAAAGGAAAAAGGAAGAAAAAAAAACAGAGCAGGAAGAAAAGAAGGCCAGCAAGAAATAATAATAATGAGAAAAATGTCACATTAAATGTTGAGAGCAGCCTCAGCAGCTGCCTACACCTGCAGGGGGAACGAATGCAGACGGCGGCCAGGGCGGCGTGCTGCGTCTTGTGAGCATTCCTGCGGCCAAGGCAAGTCCCTGCAGCCCCCAGAACATTCCAGTGCCTGCCCTCCTGCTTCCAGCTCTGCTGCTTCTCACAAAGACATCAAATGCACAGATGCTGCTAACATAGCCCCAGCCCTGCACTCTGCACTCCTGGAGTAGCACTGAAGCATCTTCTGGTTCGCCATGGAGGAGGAAGGTGCAGAGGTGCAAGCCAGAGCGCTTGGAGGACAGCAAGGTGGGACAGTGTCCTGGCCCCTAAGTCACCTCAGCTTCCATCAGTGCTCACATGGATTTTGGATACTCATTTGCAGGAGAAAGAATGATGTGCACGTGGAATGGTTTGCTAAGTTTCACCTGCACATGGGTAAGGGAGCAGAGGAGATAACACAGTGGCTGTAAACCATCACAGAACACGAGCATTAAAAGATGAAATAAGCCCTTACAGCCCTCCCTGTGCTTTATGGCCCCCTCTGCTTCTCTGCTGGGAGAAACTGTGCTCCATTTTCAACCAGCTACTGCCCTGGATGTGGGCTGCACCTCAAAGAACTGTTAATAAGCACTTCATTATCCTGATGCTTCCTACTCCGTGTCTGTTCCTGGGAATGCAGCAGGCTCACTCCCCAGTAGATGATCTACACCAAAAGGGCTCTGAGCACACACAAGCAAATCACATTAATCTCAGCACTCCACCGGCTACAGTTCAATGGGAGCAGAGCATCAGCCTGGAGAGCTGTCCCCTGCAGTTGGGGACAACAGCCCCTGGAGGGTTGTCCCCTTGCACTGCTGTAGTCTGGGAATTTCTGAGCAGCTTCCTGAGACCAACCTGGTGCAGAGTTAACTGGGTGAATTTGTCTTCATCTGCCTGTTTGGATCCCCAGCTTGTGCTATTAAAAAAAAAAAAAAAAAGAAAGCTGGAAAGAGTAGGAGAGGAAGAGAAGCAAATGGATAAAGGCTCAGTTCAGCAGATCTGCCTTTGCACTCCCCCCTTGCACTGCTCACATGCTGCCTGCTGTGCTGACAAGAGGTGTACTGGAGCTAGACTCTTTTTTTCCCCTTTTGCCTCCTGTTGTCTTCACAGAGTTGTAGAATCTGCTGCCAGATGCTCATTCATGCCAGAGCAAGATGAGTAATAGTTTCTTCATTCCTAAACGAGCTCCTCTGATTCATGGTATGTGCGAGTCATTTTCTCCTAACACCAAGGGAATCAGAGCTCCTCATGGGCCCCCAGTAGAAAGGGGAACACACCAGCAAAAGGCTGACTGGGAATAGGGGTGGGTAAATAATGCTGGGTTGTGTGTTTGTTCTTTCCCTGCAGTTCTTCCTCTCTAAGCAAAGCCCATCAGCATTTCCATGGATATTACATCCATTATCATAATGAGCAAGAGGTAAATCTTGCTCACCATCTTCCTGCTAATTCCGCCCTGGCTGTGCTTCTCTAATCCTCATCAGGTTGCATCCTCTGCAGAGCTGCAACAGCAGCAGTTGGGAGATTGTGGCCAGGGAAGCCTGAGGTTGTGTGCATTGCTTCATGCCCATTTTTTCCAAAGCAAACATGCAAGGGGAGGACTTGTGGAGTCCCTCAAGTCTCTGCTCTTTCTTCTGTTGCTTCAGAACTGAGAGACTTGTAAATCATTGCTGAATGGGATGCTCTATGCTTTTCTGCCTCTATTATGTATTATGGGGAAATTAATAAGTAATGGGATTTGCAAGATGAAAAGCAAGGAAAGCCATAGGGTAGGTGATGGAGAGGCATAATTTAAAAAGTCAATGAAAGGTTCTGTTAAATCACAGTTAAATGATGCTGATGTTCACCAAAGTCCTGTGGTAAAATGCTTCTTTTATTTTTTCATAAAATATTGAGGCTCCTTTCTGCAGTGACAAACGATGCTGCCCACAGGCCTGGAGGAGCTGGAGGGGAGCTCTTTCCTACACCACGTGAGCCAGACAACAGGCTGCACCTTCAGAGCACCATGTCCCAAAGCTCCTTGTCATAGAGCCGCTGAAGGCATCAAGTTGGAAGGGACCCTCAAAGGTCACCTTGTCCAACTCCAAAGGGACATTTTGTGTGCATTGATGTTCAGAGAAAGTGCAGCACAGGTTCAGACTTTCCAGGATATGTCCTCTCCCTCCTCAGCTCTTGCTCCTGACAAATGAGGTCATGACATTAATTCCAATATTCTCATAACTTGCCTTCAGGCTCTCCTAAAGCCAGGCCTCTTCCACTCCCTTAGGTCCTGCCCTTGCTCTGTATTTCCAAGGGAAAGGGAAGCTCTTGGAGCTACCTTCCACATTCTCTGCAGAGGTCTGCAGGGTGGTCCAACTGTCCACCCAGTCTACAGTAGCAAGAGATCTCATTTTACTGCGTGCAGCACAGCCCTGCTCTGGCAGGGAGCTTGTCAGCATAGGTGAAATGTAAATAACCCTGCAGGCAAAGCCCCTGCAGCCCTTCCAGTCACTGCTCATGCAGAGGCCTCCCAGTTTGGCATCACATCTGCACAGAGACTGTCCCATGAGGGTGCAGTGGTGGAGCAGAAATCAGCATTAAGGTCATTTTACCTTTCACCATCTTGCTGCTCTGCACAGCATGAGAGAAACCCACTGGATCTTACAAGCTGTGCCATGGCATCAGCACAGAGAATCAGAGATCTCAACAGGGTTGGATGTCAGCTTTTGAACTGGTGAAAATGGAGAGCAGTTCCTGGCCCCTCTGACAAACAGAAGGATGAAAGTCACCCAGGGCAGGTCACACAGGAACGCATCCAGGTGAGTTTGGAATGTCTCCAGAGAAGGATACTCCACAGCCTCTCTGGGCAGCCTGCTCCAGGGTCTGTCACACTCACAGTGAAAAAGTTTTTCCTTATGTTGCCCTGGAACCTCCTCTGCTCCACCTTGCACCCACTGCCCCTTGTCCTGTCCTTGGCCACTCCTGACCAGAGCCTGGCTGCATCCTCCCCACACTGCCCTGCACTTCTTTATAGCAGCCCTCAGGCTCCTCTGCTCCAAGCTCCCAGCCCCAGCTCCTTCAGCCTGTTCTCACAGGGAGATGTTCCACTGCCTGCAGCAGCTTTGTGGCTCTGTCCTGGATTCTTTTAAGCAATTCCCTGAGGTCCTCCTTGGACTGAGAGGCCCAGAACTGGAAACAGTATTCCAGATGTGGCATCCTCCATGACTTTGCCCTGTTGATGCTGAAGGTGATTTGGCACTGGCATGAGCAAGGACAGCCTCAAACTCTCTCTTCCAGGCAACCTCATGATATCTGCTATCTGCTAAATGAAGCCTTGGAGAAAATGGCTCAGCAGTGAAACTCTTCTTTAGATCACATCACTTTAATATCTTTTTTTTTTTCTTTTTTCTCTCCTGTTAAAGCTTGTAAAAAGTAATCTCTGTCTTGTGAAGAATTGTTTTGCATCTGGGGACCTTAGGGAATTGGATGGGGCTAAGTAATTATCAGGAAACTTCCCTGAGCTGAATGGAAATGGACTAAATGGGCAGGAAGTTATGCAGTGCATTAAGATAAGGAAACTAAAAGTGGGGAAAGTACTAAAGAAGATAGTCTAACCTTTTTGTGGACTTTAGCCCATTTGGAATTGATTTGAATATATATTTTAAAGGCTGTTTAAAACTCTCTGCTCAAAAGTGCCAAAATACCTTTGTACATCAACACTGCCTTTGACCCAAAGGGGAAGAAACCTGCCCCAGCTCAGATCTTTTCAAATATTTATAGACATATTTCCCACTTTGACCTTCATTTGAATTGCACATCTATTTCTAATAAAATTCCAACACCTCCATTGTTGGCCAAATCTCCTGAAATACTCACAGGAATGGGAGGGAGGGAAGGAAGGAATGTTGAGACAAGAGTTAAGAGCTGGAAGGAAACTTTGCCTTCATGTGAAGGGATGAGCTGAGGCAAAGTCCTTCTAGAATCACAGAACTGTCAGGGCTGGAAGGGACCTCAAAGATAATCCAGTTCCGATCACCTTGCCAGGGGCAGGGACACCTCAGACTAGATCAGGTTGCTCACAGCTCCATCCAGCCTGGCTTTAAAGACCTCCAGGGATGGAGCTTCCACCACCTCCCTGGGTAATTTGTTGCAGTCTCTCACCACCTTCATGGTGGAGAACTTCTTCCTAACATCCAATCTAAATTTAGTTTTTGTCCATTCCCCCCCAAGTCCTATCACTACCTGACATCCTGCAGGGATGGTGACTCCACCACCTCTCTGGCAAGCCTGTTCCAATGCCCAAGAACCCCTTCTGTGAAGAAATTGTTAGTAATATCCAGCCTGAACTCCCTCTGGTCCTGTCACTTGTTACATGTGAGAAGAGTCTGAGCCCCATCTTACTCCAACCTCCTTTGAGGTAATAGTAGAGGGCAATGAGGTCTCCCCTCAACATCCTCTTCTGAAGACTAAACAACCCCAGAAAACTCTTGCAGCCTCCTCCAGATGCTTCTCACCACTACCCAACAACTCTGGGGACCTTCAGCCTCCTTCCCTGCAGGCTTCCAGAGATGCAGCTGGAATGAAGTCCATTTACTTGAGGGCACAAGAAAGCTCAGAGAGATTTCATGTTGAAGCAAGTTATTTGGAAAGAGAGATCATTTGTTACTGGGGCTGAAATGCCAGAAGCAGAACAGAAAATGGCAACAGGGATTTTAATTCTTATTAACTTCTGGAGTTTCATTACTTTTTGCATTGAATATTTATGCAGCGACACAGCATCAGGAGCTGCATCTGCCTGTGGCTTCTTCTCAGTGCTGCTGTATTCATTCCAAGTGGTTCCTCAGGTGTTAAAGGTGAAACTTGAAAACAAATGAGCCTAATTTCCTACAATAAACTCTCATTGCATCCAAGATGTCCTCTCACTCTCCATCTGGGTCAGCAGGCATAACACATGCAAGGCACAAAGGAAGGAACCAAGGAATTTAAGCAAAGTGATGCAGATTGGAAACTAAGCAGGGATTTGTGTGCTGCTGGAGCAGCAGAATCACTGCAATGGAGCCCAGTGAGGAGGTGGGAAACACTCAGAGCTTCAGCTGGGCTCTGCTGGGATACCCATTGCCTGCCTGCACACCCTGGGGCTGAGCTGTGCTCTCCACCAGCAGCCTGCTGCTCTGCTGTCACTGCCCGGTGTCACTACAGCCCCTAAATTCCCAGAGTCAGACCTTAACAAAGTCTTTATGAGAACCTTTCACAGCAAGCTGCTGCTCTGCTATCACCCTTCTGTGTCACTACAGCCCTTAACATTCCCAAAACAGAGTCAGACCTTAACAAGGTCCTTAAGAGAAAAAGAATTCACCGATTAAATAGAAATTAAATGAGGTTTGCTGCAATTAACCAGAGCACATCTACCATAACTACAGTGAAAGCCAGGAATCAGATGTTGGCATTGGTTAAATGCTTTCCTCCAGCCTGTTTTATCAGTTGTACAAGCACAGTGCAAGATCTTACACGTTGTTATTACTGCACTTATTAAAATCCACACCAATATTCATTTCAGAGGAGGCTGAAAGGGATTAAAGTAATTTTCTTCCCTCCTAAAAATAACTGCCTCTCCAAAAGAAGCCACCACCATCACCACAAAACAATCAAAATCTCTCTAAGATTCTAAGTCAGAACCAAACTTCTGCCTGTTACTATTTTTGCATCAAGAGCCAGTCTGTACCACTTGACCTTTACAGTCCTACAGAGAACAAATTTGCCTCGGAAGAGCATGACAAAGGAGGCTGCAATTCAGGAGCTTTACGATGGGTTTTTACTGAGTGATTCCCTGTGTCACAGCAGCATTTCCCTAAGCTGCTGCTGCAGTTGCCCACTGTTGTGCTTCAGTGTTCGCTGGGGCAAATCCCAGGAAATTAGCAGCTTTATATTCCCCTTGTCACCAAGAGAGACATGCCCCAGACCCCTGAGATGTGAACTTATGGAGCCAGCAGCATCTCAAAACAATACAAAGACCTTCTTGCTGATGGTCCCAACCTAGGAGTGGCTGACACCCATACAGGCGCTCTGCCACTCAGTGACACCTGGACAGGCTGCAGAGCTGGGCAGAGAGAACTTCATAAAGTTCAACCAGGGCAAGAGGGGAAGAACAACCTCCTGCACCAGTACAGGTTAGGAGTGGCCTGCTGGGAAGCAGCTCTGCAGAGAAGGACTTGGGAGTGCTGGTGGACAAGCTCCCCAGGAGCCAGCAATGTGCCCTCCTGGCCAAGAAGGCAAATGGTCTCCTGGGGTGCATTAAGAAGAGTGTGGAGGTTCTCCTGTCCTACTACTCTGCCACAGTGAAGCCACATTTGGAGTATTGTGTCCAGTTCTGGGGTCCCCAGTTCTGGGCTCCCCAGTTCAAGAGGGACAGAGTCCAACAGAAGGCCACAATGATGATTAGGGGACTGGAGCATCTCTCTTACAAGGAGAGTCCAAGACACCTGGGGCTGTTTACCCTGGAGAAGAGCAGCCTGAGAGGGATCTTCTCAATGTTGATCAATAACTCCACGGTGCAGGTCATGAGGATGAGGCTGAGCTATTCTCAGTGGTAGTCTGTGGTAGGACTAATAATTCACACAACCTGGAGGAATCTCCACCAAGTAGAGCAGGATCAGGCCCCATCTTTCCATAACTGGTGCATGAAGTGTAAGCTTAAAGGCTGATCCTACTCTAATTTGGAGCCACACACCCAGGACAGCTGTAGGGACCCTTCCTATTTCAAGGGAGAAATGTTCAACTAGTTTTAATTTCATTTCCTAACAAAGACAAGCCTCCTTGCAGCCATCACTGAAGGGGACAGGGCATTTTCCAGCCCTCCTGCAGCCCTTGCCAGCAGCTTCTCTGGGGTGATGTTGTATTTTGATGGGCTTCAGATCCTCTGTATTTAACCCTCAGTGATAGGCATCAGAGGAGCTCTGTGTGCAATTGAGCTTAAAGGAGACTTGGAATTAATACTGTAAGAAAACATGGGCCAGAAGAGAGGATTTTAACAGGGTTAGCCATTTCCTTCTCTGTGTGCACACCTGATGCAGGGGGTGGAGGAGCTGACTGTTGTTTTAAGTCTCCCTTTCCTTTTGTGCTGTGTCTGGGCAGGACCCATATGTCTGGAATGCACCTTAAAACAGCCTTATCTCCAGAACAGATCATTACATGGCAGGTGGTGGAGCCTACTTTATTTTCTCATTTCTTTTTCTTCTCCTCCCTCTAACTTCCCCCTCCCCTCTTCACCTCAGGGTAGGAATTTCTGAACCTCAACCAGTAAACGTCCACGGCTCACACACCTGGAATCCACTCCTCTCCTTCACTGCCCCAACACGGAGAACAAGTAAAAGAGGAGGAGGAGGAGGAGGAGGAGGAGGAGGAGGAGGAGGAGGAGGAGGAGGAGGACGGGGAGGAGGAGGAAGATAAAAACCATGACAGAAGGATCACAGGCAGCTCCAGACAGGGAATGCCCATCAGATTTTCAACTTGCACAGAAATCACAGAATCATAGAATCAACCAGGATGGAAGAGAGCTCCAAGCTCAGCCAGTCCAACCTAGCACCCAGCCCTGCCCAATCAACCAGACCATGGCACTAAGTGCCCCAGTCAGGCTTGGCTTCAACACCTCCAGTCACAGTGACTCCACCACATCCCTGGGCAGCCCATTCCAATGCCAATCACTCTCTCTCTGTGAGACTGTGTCCCCTTGTTCTGTCCCTTGGTGCCTGGCAGCAGAGCCCAACCCCACCTGGCTACAGCCTCCCTTCAGGTAGTTGTAGACAGCAATGAGCTCTGCCCTGAGCCTCCTCTTCTGCAGGCTGCACACCCCCAGCTCCCTCAGCCTCTCCTCACAGGGCTGTGCTCCAGGCCCCTCCCCACCCTTGCTGCCCTTCTCCAAACACCTTCCAGCACCTCAACATCTCTCCTGAACTGAGGAGCCCAGAACTGGACACAGCATTCAAGGTGCAGCCTGAGCAGTGCTGAGCACAGGGGCAGAAGAACCTCCCTTGTCCTGCTGCCCACACTGCTCCTGAGCCAGCCCAGGATGCCATTGGCTCTGCTGCCCACCTGGGCACTGCTGCCTCAGCTTCAGCTACTATCTACCAGCATCTCCAGGTCCCTTTCTGCCTGGCTGCTCTCAGCCACTCTGTCCTCAGCCTCTGGCACTGCTCGGGGTTTCCAAACTCATTTTGTCTTCCTGTTTCACTGCCCTACTTCAAGATAATGTCAAATTGCTTCCCCTTCTGAGGCTTCAGTGACACTCTGGAGGTGGTGGCACTCTGCTGGACAGACAATCTGGCAATGCTCTGTAACCCAGTGCTAAAATGAGCACTTACTACTCAGTTCTCCCAGAATGTGCTGTTTATCAAGGGGTACAGCTCCTCGGCACCAAGTTCAGCCTCTAGCCCAGGGCAACCAACTCCATGAGGCTTAAGTAGGACAGCACAGCTTTCACCTGGGCAGGGGAACACGTTAAAGCACCTCCAGCCAGCTCACAAAGCCCTGCAGAGCCTGACACAATAATCCTTTGATAACATCAGCGTGTTTTGGTTCAGAGCTCTGCAATTGCTGGGGTTGTTTCTGTGGTGCAGGCAGCCTTCCCCAGACTTCTGTGCTGCAGCACAGTCATCCTCAGTCTTGGCTTTCATGTTTCTGAGCCCAGTGCTCATGTGCTTCATCCATGGACACACAAATCTGTGTCCAGCAGAAGGGAGAAAAGGCTGCTGCAAAGCCTGGACTAGTCTGATCACAGGCTCAAAGGATATTAGGGGTTGGAAGGGACTCAAGGATATCATCCAGTCCAACCCCCCTGCCACAACAGCACCATCCAATCTAGCTCAGGTCACACAGGAACACATCAGACAGGCCTGGAAAGGCTCCAGAGAAGCAGACTCCACAACCTCTCTGGGCAGCCTGTGCCAGTGCTCTGGGACCCTTACAGGAAAGAAGTTCCCCTTTGTGTTGAGCTGGAACCCCCTGTGCTGCAACTTACACCCATTGCTCCTTGTCTTGTCCCAGGGAGCAGTGATCAGAGCCTGTCCCCCCCATCCTGACCCCCAGCCCTCAGATGTTTGCAAACATTTATTAAATCCCCTCTCAGTCTTCTCCAGACTAAGCAGCCCCAGGTCCTTCAGCCTCTCCTCATAAGCCATACCCTCCCAGTCCCCTCATCATCCTTGTAGCTCTCTGCTGGACTCTCTCAACTGGGGAGCCCAAAAGTGAAGGCAGTACTCAAGATGAGGTCACACCAGATTGTTAAGAATTTTCAGAATTAAGCTTTGGGTGCAGGATGGGCATCTGAAGCTGATATCACAAGAGGTTCTACCTGTGCAGTGTCTTGTTTGAATTAACTGTCACAGAATCACAGAACAGTGGTGGCTGGAAGAGACCTTTGGAGATCGTCCAGTCCAACCTCGCTGCTAAAGCAGAGCACCCACAGCAGCTTGCTCAGGATCACAATGACCAGGGGGGTTTTGAAAGTCTCCAGAGGAGGTGACTCCACAACCTCTCTGGGCAACCCTCTGCAGGGCACCAGCACCCCCACAGCAAAAAAGTTTCTCCTTAAGCCCAAGTGAAAACTCCTGTGCTCTCCTTTGTACTTGTCGCCCCTTGCCCTGTCGATGGCTACCATTGAGAAGTGTCCAGCCCCATCCTCACGATCCCCACCCTTAAGATATATATAAGAAGTGAGAAGATCCCTCAGAGCTTCTTCTCCAGGCTAACCAGCCTCTGGGCGCTCAGCCTCTCCTCCTCCAAGTATGCTCCAGTCCTCTAATCATCCCCAGGTCCCTCCGCTGGACTCTCTCCAGTAGTTCTCTGTCCCTCTTGAACTGGGGAGCCCAGAACTGGACACAATACTCCAGATGCAGCATCACCACAACAGACTAAAGAGGCAGAAGACCCTCCCCTGACCACATTCATGCACTTCAGAATAATGTTGTTCCTCTTGGCCAGGGGGGCACTGTGAAAGTGTTGCCATGATCAGCTCCCTGGTACAGCCAACTTGCTGTAGGGGCTGATAAGCAACAGGAAATCTGTTGAAGGTGCTGATGGTTATTTTGAGTTATTTTCTGCTTTGCACTTTGCCTCTTGCACACCTGGATTTTGAAGCAGCAGAGCACTTTCAAGACAGTCCATAGCACCAGGAAGGCAGGAGCCAACCAGCTCCAGCTCCAGCAGCAGCAGCACCTTCCCTCCAACTCAGTAGCTCCTGGGGTGGCTGTGGGCAGAGGAGAGCCTGGCTTTGTTGTAACTTGTGCAGCTACCAACCAGCACAGAGAAGCCTAAGGATTAGAAGTATGCAAAATGACTGCAACTGTATTACCTTTGCTCTGCCATCCCTGAAAACATAGCCCACAGTTATGCTTTCTGTGCTGGAAAACCCCAGAAACCACAGCACATGAGGAGCAGCAGAGCTGGAGGTTCTGGTTTAATTAAAGGAGGTTTTATCCTACAGAGTCCTCTGGGCTGGAGGAGCAGGGGCAGCTCTGAGCTCCCTTTTGGAAGGCTGAAGCACCTCCTGACCCAAAACCTGGGGGACATTCTCAGCTCTCAGAACACCATTAACTTTGGTAAAAGTCTGGGGGAGAGCAGCCTCAGAAGGGATCTTCTCAGTGCCACTGGAAGTCATGAGGATGGGGCTGGGCTCTATTTAGTGGTGCCCAGTAGCAGGGCAAGGAGCAATGGGCACAAACACAGGAGGCTTCACTTGAACTTAAGGTGAAGCTTCTTTATTCTGAGTGTGCTGGAGCCCTGGAGCAGGCTGCCCAGAGAGGTTGTGCAATCTCCTTCTCTGGAGAGCTTCCAAACCCACCTGAACACTGTTATTCTGGGCAAACTGTTCTGGGTGACCCTGTTCGAGCAGGGAGGTTGGACTGGATGGTCTTCAGAGGTTCCTTTCAACTCCCACCATGCTGGGATTCTGGCATTGTGTGGAGAGCTACAAAAAGGAGGGAATGTTTTTGCCTAAGTCAAGAAAGGTTAGAATGGAAGGGTTTGTGGTTAGCTCCACGACGATGTGGAGAACAGCTCCAGTCCTCAGATCCTTCAGCAAAATAACCTGCCTTGTGCAGGTTTGAGGGTTTTGCAAGTGGAGGATACAAACAAAATATGGACATGGGGGAATGGTTTGAAGCTGAGGCAGAGCAGGGTTAGACTGGAGCTGAGGAAGAAGTTCTGCAGTACAAGGATGGTGAGAGTCTGGCGTAGGCTGCCCAGGGAAGCTGTGGCTGACTAGTTGAGAGGTTTCCTTGCCCATGGCAGGGGGTTGGAGTAGATGATCTCTGAGGTCCCTTCCAACCTGAGCCGTTCTGTGATTCTGTGACCTGACCCATGTGTTCCTGAGCCTGTGCCTCTCTGCTTTCCTCTATTATACACCCAAGAACAAAATCCATTCCTCACAACAGCCACACATCCACTTACACTGTGCTTCAATGCAGTGGTGCTAACCAAACCCTCTTTGTGCTGCTTGTGCAGAGTCTTTGGGGCTTGGGTTTTATTTATTTCTTGGTTTGTTTTTTTTTTTTTTTCTGAGCTTTATTGCTGGAGCTGAAATGCAAGAAGAGAAATTCAAATCGAGGAGCCGCAATAATGCTGGCGCCTGCTGTTCATCAGCACATCTCCCATTAAAAAGCAGAGCCCTTTATTAAAAAGGACAGGTCTTATTAAAGAGATATGAAACAAAAGTGATTTTTAATTTTATTGGGGAGACAGAGCCATTGCCAGAGACAGCCTGTGGCTACGTGTGATGATCGAGGCAAGAGGGAGGGCAGTGAGGCACTAACACAAATATGAAGCTAATAACTTTTTTACTCTTAGGGAAAGTGCAGCTCAATTTCTGCTGCTTCAGGCATGTGCAGCTTGAGTGGAAATTTAGAGAAATTACATCCACCTGCTTCCATTTCTTACATCCAGGGCCAGATCTTCAGCCAACGTAAATCAGTTTATCTCCATGCAGCCAGGCAGATTTATGCCAGCTGAAGATGTAGCCCCTGGTCTTGCACTTCAGAATAAGAAGCTTTAAAATACAAATGAGCATGAACCCCTTAAAACATTCCACACTCAGAGAACTTGGGAGGTAAAACAGAGCTCCCAGACTACTTCCTATCATCCCACAAACTGCTGTCTGTGGGGTAATGGATGAGGTGATCCATTAGGATTTTTAAGGATCTCCTTTACAGCTCCTAGAAACTTATTTTAGGAAACAAGGGAAAATGTAACCAAGAGGTGAGAGGATCCTGCAAAAAACTGCTTGCTCCTGAAAGAGACCTGAGGGAAGTGAGCCAACTGTATCCTGCATCAAGAGAAGTATGGCAGCAGGTTGAGGGAGGTGATTTTCCTCCTCTACTCCACTCTGCTGAGACCCCACCTGGAGTACTGCATCCATTTCTGGAGCCTCTATTACAAGATGTGCTGGAATGTGTCCAGACGAGGAACATGAGGATGATCAGAGGTCTGGAGCACCTCTCCTATGGAGACAGGCTGAAAGAGTTTGGGCTGTTCAGTCTGAAAAGAAGAAGGCTCCAAGAAGACCTTACTGTGGCCTTTAAGGAGGCGACAAGAAGGCTGGGGAGGGACTTCTTAGGCTGTCAGGTAGTGACAGGACAGGGGGGGTGGACCAAGTTGCTGTGAGATGTCCTGCCCATGGCAGGGGAGTTGGAGTTAAATGATCCTTGGAGTCCCTTCCAGGCCCGACAACTCTATGATTCTAAGTGGGAGGTGTCCCTGCCAGTGCCAAAGGGGTTGGAACTAGATGATCTCTGAGCCATTCTGTGACTCTGTGATCTCAGAGTCGCTAACATCCCACACACAGCCTGGTGCAGAGCTTCTCCTTGAGTGCCCCTACAGAGCACAGCAGTTCACTGAGCCCTGGTAGGCAGCCACAGCACTACACAAAGGATGAAAAACTGTAAATGACAACGTGGGATCTAGCAGGTCCAGGCTGTTTTAGCTCTGCAGCAGGAGGCAATACCAGCTTCCCAGAGTCGTGGCTTTGTGAGGCTTTGCAAGTACAGACAAAGAGCAGCTTGCATGTGATTGAGAAACTGAATATACCTGTAAGACAGTGACTGATGTCAGACTCCCCTGGCTGCAAGATGCCTCCTCTACAGTAATTCCACAGCAATCCACTGATGGAGCAAGTTGCTTCATGTTTGCTGCCCAGATTTAGAGAAAAAAAGACATAATTAACTCAAAGTGGATGAGAATTGAGCTGGGATATTGAGAGCTGCTGGATGCCTGGTGAAGGGCAGCTGCTGCAAGTGGGAGACCTGCAGCACTCATGCTTAGATTTGCTTGAAAAGGTGAAGGCTTGAGAAATTGGTGGCAAATGCTCTAAATCTGTAATGCAGTCATGGACCAGCCAAGGACCCCATGATGTCACCTTCAAGCTCCTTCTGATCTGTCTTGGGAGTGGGTGACAGACTGCCTGGTGCCACTTCTCTGATATGGCAGTAAGGAGGGTTTTTATCTGGGCATGGGAAGGCAGACAGGCAGACAGGCAGACACCTCCTGATGCAAGAACATCACTCGTTCAGGTCAGGTGAGATGAGCAGCAGTGGAGCCCTTGCTCCACCCAAGAGCTCCTGGGTGATACAGCATGATCCAGGAAGGACACACAGCCAAGTCCTGCTGCAAACACCATCCTCGATCAGGTCTAAACTCTTGTCAAGAACCTGACAGCTGCAAGCAGGGACCATATCCCATCCTGAGCCTGCTCTGACTCTCCAGAGTCAGCCAAAGAAGTTGCTTGACTTATTCCCAGCTATCGCCAGATTCAGCCATGGAAAGCCTCAGGCAGGGGCAGGGTATGGAAAAGGCTGCAGAGTTTCAGCTTAACTTTCTATTTCCTTGTTCTGGTGGAGATCTGGGATAACTCCTTCCCTTCCAAATGCATTCTGATAAAGGAGCTTAAGCAGGGCAGAGTGGTGTCAGACAAACCTCTGCAGCAGCACCAGCCCTGGCACACACAATCACTTGTGCTCATGCTGTCAGAACAGCCTCTTGCACTTACATCATGCAGGCAGTCTCTTAACACTGCTGTCCCAGAGGGTCTTTCAGGACACCCTCAAAAGCAGGTTGTGCCCAGAACAGTGAGTGGCCCAGGCCAGAATCCTTGGCATGGATGGGCAGAGTGTTCCCATTTCACCAGGATACATCTGTGCACACAGGGAGCATGGAAGTGAGCAGGAGCAAACCTTGCTTCTCACTCACAGACTGTTGTCTCTTAAAGAACACAGCTGTGTGGGCAGCATTAGGTAGGAAGAGGAGACAGAGACCATAAGACTTTGTTTGTGGCAGAATCTCCCATATCAGTCTTGGCTACACAGCCCTCATGACAGAAAGCTGGACTTGATGATCTGTGAGGTCTCTTCCAACCCTGATGATACTGTGAAAGCATAACTAATACAGAGGGAATATGGTTTGGGGGCGGCTTTCTCTTGCTAGCTCTTAAGCTCAGGCCTTGGCTGCTCTGGCTCAGCTTGGCAGAGGCAAAGGAAGAGTTCTGCATTTTCCCTGATGAGATGGAGGGGAGGGAGTCTCATATTTTGTCTGGGAACACCTGTAATGTCTGAAAAATTACCTTCTGTCCAAGATAAATCACTTAGATCTTTACAACACTTCTTGTGCAGACTTTTTCACAGTTCATGAAATGAAGTGATCAAAAAAGGAAATAACCACACACATATATATAAAAAAGCCTTTCTAGCTGTGAAACAGCTTTTTCAGTCTGGGCTGAACTAAACATTCCCTAAAGTAGCATCTATATATTTAATATTGGTTTCTTACACATCCAAGATTGCCCTCTCAGAACATGAAAATACAAAGAGAGCAAAGCAAAGCCAAGCTACAACCTTGCTCCATCAGGAACACAACAATGACATACTGGGATTGTGCAGCAAGCCCCCAGGTATCAGCTCTGCAAACAGGCAGAATGTAAAACATGGCCTCCCATGGCAGGGATTTTGCTGAGAGTTAGAAAGCTTCAATTTTTAAAAAGGCAAAGAGATCCAAATCAAACCTGAGTTGCTTTGTCTCATTATAATTGTCATCATCAAACATCCAGAGCCGAGATGTCAGCTTAGACAGGTGAGCATGGGAGTGCATGCTGCAACAGTAAATAATGCAGGAGGAGGATATTAGAACAGAGCACTCTCTTTATGGCTTCTGCTGGTGTGATGCTGGAAGGCAATAACAGCTCATCATTTGCAAGTACCTTCCACTTTGTCTTTTTTTTTTCCCAAGGTGTGGTCAAAGTCAGACATTGTTCGTCCAGTGAATGCAGCCTGAAGCTACGCATCCCACACAGGGAGAGGCATAAGCCACAGGGAAGAGCTAAAACAGGAGCCATGAGGCTGCAGAGGAGCAGCCAGCACATAGAATCACAGACCTGCTGAGGCTGGAAGAGACCCCTGAGATCACCAAGTCCAAATGCTTGCCTAGAGCTCACAATCCCACTGCCACCACTAAGCTACTACCACCAACCATGTCCCTCAGCACCACATCCACACATCTTTTACATACCTCCAGGGATGGTGACTCCACCATCTCCCTGGGAGAGTCCACCTAAACCACATGCTTCAAACTTGCCTTAAATCACATGCTTCAGACCCTGCCTTAAATCACTTGCTTCAGACCTTGCCTTAAATCACTTGCTTCAGACCTTGCCTTAAACCACTTGCTTCAGACCTTGCCTTAAACCACTTGCTTCAGACTTTGCCGACAGAGCTTCTTTACTGCCCCAGCTACCCCAGTCTGAAACCAGTGAAGCCTGGGCAGGGCATGTCATGAGGATGGCTGAGTTCTGTTCAGTGGTGTCAAGCAATAGAACAAGGAGCAATGACTACAAACTGGAACCCAGGAGGTTAAGGCGAAATTTCTTTGGTGTGAGTGTGCTGGAGCCCTGGAGCAGGCTGCCCAGAGAGGTTGCAGAGTCTTCTCCTTTGGAGAGTTTAAAATCCACCTGAGCACGTTCCTGTGCAGCCTGATCTAGGAGAACCTGCTTTAGCAGGGGAGTTGGACTAAACGATCTCCAGAGGCCCCTTCCGACCCCCCCCACGCTGAGATTCTGGGTGCAGGTTTGCTGCTATACTGATGCTGTTTCTAACACATTTTTGTCAACCCAAAGCTCTACTGCAGCGAGTCAGACCTGCAACTCAGCACCCCTGGGGATGTGTCTAAGGAACTGCTCTGCTAAAAACACCACACTTCTAACCAAAATCATTAAATTAGCATTATTAGTGTTGGCTAGGCCTCAGCCTCTGTGACTTCCAGCAAAGCTGAGGCATATACTTTAAATACTTCTTGGAAGCCTTTCATCTCCTGCTCCACTGAAGCCACACGTACAGGAATACTCCTCTGTTCCCCCCACTCTACATAAAGATCAGAACAGCAGCTATTATGCAGAGTGATTAAAATTATCCATCTCTTATTTTAATGCACAGCTCTGAACAGAAGGGTGCAATTGTTCCCACACCAGGAAAGTTCAAGAGGGAGCTGCAGGACCCCCTGTGACAGCCCCTCCTGAGCTGTGCTGCCCTTGACCCTGCACTGCAGCCTCTGGTTGTGCTTCATTGCATTTCAGGTGGGATATGGGACAGGGCTTGCACAAGGCCTCCCCCTCACTAGAGTTTCAAAGACCCTACCCCAAAGAAGGTGATTTTGCTCTTGGAGATGTTGCTTGCAGACACAGAAATGGAAACTGTTGGGGTTCCCTTCAACACAGACAGCCCCCAATTGCAGACTTCCACATTCCCAAATGCTGCCAGCACTCGACCCTGTTAGAAGAATGAAGCTTCAAACTAAGCATTATTTATTTAAACACCATACAAAAGAATCTAGGTGCTGCCTTAACACATCCAAATACCACCAGAGTCCATGCACATGAGGTTACCCACAGCAATGCCTGGATTGCTCCAGCTCTGCAGAAGCCATCAGATGTAGCACATCACTGACCAGAGCATGGCTGCTCCCAGATGCTCAGTCACTTTCTCTGGATGGGAACAGACATTGTTGCACCTGCAGCCCCAGAAGGGCATCCTGGGCTGCAGCAAAAGAAGCATGGCCAGCAGACAGATTCTGTCACTCTGCTCTGCTCTGGTGAGACCTCACCTGGAGTGCTGTGCCCAGCTCTGGGGCCCGTAACATGAGAGAGACAATGGACCTGCTGGAGTGGGTCAAGAGGAAGCCACAAAGATGATCAGAGCACTGCAGCACCTTCCCCACGGGGACAGACTGAAAGAACTGGGGTTGTTCAGCCTGGAGAAGAGACAGCTCCGGGGGTGGGGGGGGATACCTTTTAACTACATTCTAATATCTGAAAGGGACCTACAGGAAAGCTGGGGAGGGACTGTTCTGAAGGGCTTGGAGTGATAAGACGAGAGACAACAGTTTGAAACTGGGAAGATTCAGGTTGGACATCAGGAGGAAGTTCTGCACAATGAGGATGGTGAAATGCTGGAATAGGTTGCCCAGGGATATGGTTGAGGACCTGTCCCTGGAGACATTCAAGATCAGACTTATGTGGCCCTGACAGCCTGACCTAGTTGGAGGTGTCCCTGCTGACTGCAGGGTGGTTGGATGAGATGTCCTTTGAGGGTCCCTTGCAACCCGATGCAATCTGTAAAGCTGTGAATTCCCGGGCTGGGGAAGCTCAGAGGCAGGGCTGGCTGACAGAGGCACTTTTAGCCTAGAGAGCATCGCAGAACAAGTCGAGACAGTGCCCAGCTGAACAAGGCTGAAGAGAGCAGCGTTCCCAAAGGCGTGTCCTTGGCCCAGGCTGGAATTGCTGCTCAGATAAACCAGCGTGTACCTTCATGTCGGGGAAAGGGAAGGGCTCAGGTTACTCACAAACTGCTCTCTGAGCTGCACACAAAAGGCCAGGAATGAGTTGACAAAGCCTTGCAGCTCGGCGTGCCGGAACAGCTCCGGGGAGCCAGCTTGAAGAAAGGTTTGTCGCTGACCCACCAGGAAACAAGCAGGGGGAATGTGTGCACCCCACGCTGCAAATCTGGCTGGAAATGAGCACCCAGGCCACAGGGAAGGAGCTAAAAGGGGAGTGGGTTGATCTAGGACCTGTGTTGCTAAGTCTGCTCTCAAGAGCATCACTTCCCCAAGGCTAACTCCCAACTGCACTGTCAAATGCTGTGATAGACCTTCCCACAAACAGTTAACAGCTGCAGAAGCTTTTAAAGAGCTGTTTGTTACCTCTAGTCGGTAAACCCAGAAAAGAATCCAAAAGAGAAAGCACATCTCAGCCTTTTCAGTTTCACTCAATTCGTTATTAAAAACAAACAAACAAACGAAACCAAAGCACCAAAACCCAACTCAACATCTTTCTTATCATTCCCAGTAATCGGGTAAGAAAAACTACCAGAAAAGGCTAGGAGGCTCCAGACATCAAGGACACTTCACCCAAACTAAACTCACGTTGTTCACCACCACCACATCTTGAAACTCAGCTTCGTCAGCACTTGCAGGTTTGTAAGGATGGGGTCGGACCAACTGCTGGTGGTTTTGCACTGTGAGCATCTGCACCTAGGAGCAGCAGTTGTGGCACCCCAGTGGCAGTTCACAAGAGACCTTCAGCTTCCCGTTAAAAAAAAAACAAAACATCAAGATGGCACTTAAAAAACCCTGCTTTGTCTAGTAATTGTTTTGTGCAAACTGAGGGATACACAGTTTTCAGCAGTGCAGGTGGTTTTTCACTCCAACCTGGCACACCTCAGTGTATGGAGCAGTGCAGCAGAGCAGAGCTTGCATTTAGCCCTCCTGAGCTTGTGCCCAGAGAGCAAAGCCACAATTAAGGGGCTGAAAGAGGTTTGTGCCCAAATCCATTATTTAGAAACTGGCACAGAAAGGGCTCAGCTCTGGCTGCATAGTGCTCTGCCTTGCTCTTGAAAAGGAATGTGCTGGCACATGCTAAAGGTAACCAAAGTGTCACTGCAGGAAGCAAACCCTAGCCTGGGTGGAATCTCAGATAGATTAAATGCAAGACCAAGGAGCAAACTCTATCTGCCAGCAACATCAGACCTGCCAGCAGCATTCCCATCCATGCCCTAAGTGTGAAGCTAGACTTCTGGAACCAGAGGATCAGCCTCACACATTGCTCCACCCTGCTTGCTAAGGTGCTGTCATGCTCAAACATCAGCTGCAGAGCTGCCTCCACATCACTTTGTTCCCCAAATTGTGAATGTAATTCTCCTCTTCTACTTGCACACCAAGAAAGCTTCCCAGGAATAGCCTGTGTGAGCCAGGTAACAGGAAACAAACCCCAGCAGCTTCTAGGAACAGCTTTCTGAAGGAGCAGGCAGTGATTTCACTTGGGTATAGCAGCCACAATACTGACTCCTTCCTGAGAGTGAAGGGTCTGGGTAAATTCTGAGCCTGGGTCTCCTATCACAGTGGCTTTACAGCAGTGTAATTCATTTCCCTTCCTCAGACACAGGTCTGACTTAGCATTGGTGCAGATACACAGCAGTGCCCACAGTGCTTTCAGAGGCTTGGCTTTTTTGTCCACGGCTTCCCACGTTTAAAACAGAACTGTGCCTGAAGCCCACAGATTCCTTGGAAAGCAAGCTCTCCTCTGCCCCTCCCACCCACAAGGGTTATCAGAGGCTTTCAAATGCATCTTACTGTGGAATGTAACTTCTCAGTGTTCCTCTAAACTCCAGAAGAGAGGAATATTCCCTCCAGGTTTTCCAGGAAATAGGTTTGAGTGTAATTTAATTTCCCACCCTGTGCTAGGGTCCTCTGTATGTTTATACAGCATAAATAACACAGATCCCTACAGATGTGGATCTGTGTCTGTGATTCAGTCAACTCAGCTTCTTGATCTGCTCCTTCCTTAACCCTGAACTTCTGCCATCAGCTATTTCATGTGATTGGAGAAGGCAGCAAGACTCCAGTCTGGGAAGAGGCAAACAGGACTCTTAAAGCAGAGCTCTGCATGGAGAGGCAAAGACCTCCAGACTTCCATAGACCAAGAAGTAAAACAGTGCCCCATGCTTCTTTCAGGGCATTAAAAGGGCAGCAATGCATTAAGATTCACAGAGAAGTCTGAAAATTCATCTTTCCTGCTTAAAAGTTGCTTCCTTGTGGCTGCAGATGCCAAGGTTTTTTTCTTGCCTTATTTTTTTCCTCAAACATCACACCAGAAAGTCTGCTCCCTAGCAGAGCTCTGGTGGCTTCAAGCCACAAACATCAGCCTAAAAGGGTTATTTTTAAATTACTGCTGCATTACTCTTGGCAGCAGGATGCTACACTCTGCCTTCAGCCCCAAATGTGTACAGAGGTTTAGTTCTGCAGTGACCTCTGAGTGCAGAGGCTATTTTGCCTGACAGCTCTGCAGCATGCAGATCTGGATCACACATCCCAGCACAGATATCTTTGTCCAGTAAGGTTTAGACAGACTTTACAGATGAAATACCCTGAGAGCAGGGAGTCTGAGCATCCCCAGCCAAAACCTGGAGCAGGGTAGATTTAGGCTGGACTTTAGAAGGAAGTTCTTCACAACCAAAGTGGTGAAATACTGGAACAGGCTGCCCAGAGATGTGCTTGAGGCCCCATCCCTGTAGACATTCAAGATCAGACTTGATGTGGCCCTGGGCAGCCTGATCTCGTTGGAGGTGTCCCTGCTGACTGCAGGTGGGTTGGGCAAGATCACCTTTGAAGTTCCATTCCAGCCCAATCTGTGAAGCCGTAAAGGCTCCATGTGAAGATTGCTTCTGGTCTGCTCAGTGACTCGTGTGTGGGTTTTGGAAGTGGTCTCACACACGTGCAGAAGGCAGTTTGGCTTTTGGAGCTACTCACAAGTGCCAGGCAGGGAGTGCTGGGTTATTGCGGGGCTGTAACAGATGCAGAAAGGGATAAATTTACAACCAAAGCTTGCATTTTATTCCTCTTCTGATTCTGCTGGTTTGAAACCCAGAACACAGAATCACAAAAAGATAGGGGTTGGAAGGCAGATCCTTGAGTCCAACCCTACCAAGCAAAAATTTAATAGCTTATAGTTATGTCCTCAAGTAGAAATCCTAGAAACCCCTACTATAAATTTCAGCTCTTGACCTCCTGCAGACACAGAAAATGCAAGTAACCTTCCTGTAATTAAAACACCACCAGTCTGCCTTATCTTCAAAGGCAGAGGAGAAAAGGCCTGCTACCTTTGGAGCCTTGGGATACTGTTTTACAATTAAGGTATAATCAATCTTTAATTATTTCGTTTGAAGGTTATTTAAGCCCTTCCCTTATGACAGCCCCTTCGGAAAAGTCTTAGCAGAGATGGAGCAGCAGCTGCCAAGTCTCCTCCTCCCCCCACAAGGTGCTCTGGAGCTTGGGTCCCTGCACAGAGCTTTGCTGGCAGAGAACAGAGGTTTTACACAGAAATGAATCTACAACAGCACATCATCTAGTGAGGGAAGGTATGTTGGCACAGAGGTGCCTCATTGTCTCCTCGAGGAGCTTCTTGTCCATACTAGCTCACTTCAGCTACACAACTGTATCCTGACCCCGCACCAGCAACGGCCTCAGACCTGGCATTTTGTTAACACTCAAACTCCTCTTGTTCCTCTCAAAAGTCACTGCTTTATCCCCCAGCGGAAACCTGCATCACATGCAAGCTGGAGGGTGTTATTTTTCTAGTCACTGACAGAGCAAAAGAGACTATCTTATCTACAGCTAAAGGTTGTGCTTCCTTTGATTCCCCAGTTTAACACCTCAGGATGTAAGTGGTGAGCACTTCATACCCCCCACAACAGGCCAGTCTGACACAGCCAAAGGAAAAACCTGACAGAGCAAACTGCAAGGTTTCCAATTTTCTGCTCCCTGGAAAGGCAAGCAGGATCCTTTCCAGTGTCCACCTGCAGGCATGCTCTTAAATTCAGCTTTAGTTTGTCATCTCCTAAACACTGGTGGGAGACACGGAGCTAACAGGATGTGTCACCAGTGTCCTTTGCTAAGCCCTGAGCACTGTGTTGAAACATGGATGTGGCACCCAGAAATAACAGCACAGGAGAGCAGGCTGCAGCTTGTTGGCTCTTTTCAGTGGTGCTCTGAGTGACTGACACCTTCTGAAGCAAGAGAGTGAAGCTGAACAAATAAATACGTGCAAATAACTTCCTCCTTTTAAAGCAACAAATCTGCATGGAAATGTTCCCTGTTGCAAAGACACAGTTAAATCTCTTGGAAAAGGTCTTTCTTCCTTCTCTTCACCAGGCATTGATAAAACCAAAGTGGGACTTAAAAGATTCTAAAGCCTCCCTTTTGTTTTATTTTTTATCTCAGAGAGAGAGGCCATAAGAGAACGAAAATCCCAATGCTTCAGTGTGCTCCAGGTATTTATTTGCAGGCTGATTCAGTCTGAGCTGGTAACAAGAGGGCAAGAGCTTTGTGTAGGGAGCTCTCTGCAAGGAGCATGGGCTCCAGGAGTTAATCCTGCCCTGGCATTTATGGGCACCTTTTTGTAACTGCTTTACTTTGGAAGCTCTACCTGCTCTTGGCTGCAAACTTGGACTTCACTCAGAGCAGGCACTGACCCTGTGCTCCTCTGGGTGGCTTTGCAGAGGCTGCAACAGTCTGAACATGAAAAGAGACCTGTTCCATGCATATCACAGTGAGAAGAAGCCAGGAGCCTTCTGGCTCTACAGCAGGCTCATTTAGAGACTGTTTCCAAGGCTTGGAGCAACAGGACAAGGGGCAATGGTCTGCAACTAGAGCAGGGCAGATTTAGGTTGGACATTAGGAAGAAGTGCTTCAACATGACTATTGACAAGGTCTTGCAATGACAGGACAAGGGGTAATGGGTTTAAACTGGCAGAGGGGAGACTCCAACTAGATGTTAGGAAAGGGTTCTTTACAGTGAGGGTGGTAAGACACTGGCACAGGTTGCCCAGGCAGGTTGTGGAGCACAGAATCACCCAATGTGATTCTGAACACCTCTCCCTGGAGGTGTTCAAAGCCAGGCTGGATGAGGCCTTGAGCAATCTGTTCTAGTGGGAGGTGTCCCTGCTTATGGCAGGGGGTTGGAATTGCATGATCCTTGAGGTCTCTCCCAACCAAAACCGTTCTGTGATACTGTGAGGGTGTTGGAACACTGGAACAGGCTGCGTATGGAAGTGGTGGAGGCTCCATCCCTGGAGACATTCTGAGTCAGGTTGTTTGGGGCTCTGAGCAATGTGATCTAGTTGGGGACATCCCTACTGACTGCAGTGGGGTAGGACGAGGTGACCCCTGGAGTTCCCTTCCACCCCAGTGCATTCTATGATTAACAGGGAGCTCTCAGGACATATAGATGGGGCTGCCAAGGACACACACTGTACTTCAGATGTCTCTAAAGGAAGGAAAGAGCCAAATGTATTAATGAGAGCCAGATCCTGAACCCGGCTGCAGAACCAAGTGTGCTAGCTCATGCCAATTCCCATGGCCAAAGGGGAAATGGGAGCAGAACAGAGGCAATGTTTGCTTTAACATTTGGAAAGAGAGAAAGCAAACTTGCATGGAGCCTGAGGATGGAGCGAGAGGACAAGAGAGGTTGGTGTCATTGGTTTTCTTTTCCCTGCAAGTTGTAAATGAGCAATTACAGCTGAGAATATTTGAGATAAAATTACTGGAACCTGTCATCAGTTGTCTGACCTCTGCACAGATGTCTTGCTGAATGAGGAGCATGATTAGAGTCTTGGCTATATCAAGCTATTAAGGATCTAACACTATTTAGTGTAGATGTGAATTCATCAGGACAAGTGCCCTCTTCTGCCTTTTTTTGCTTGCAGGTTCCAGTAGATGCAGTCCTGCTGTGGGTGCCCTATGCCACCTCAAAGACATCTGCTTGTCAGGGGTGAGCAGAACTCAACCGAGTGGTGAAACACCTCTGTGTTGTAAATAAGAACAAGCATCTCCGAGCAGCTACCTTCAGCAACACTTTCAGAATTCCTGCAGCAGGGATTGCTGTGAAGCAGGCTTTAAAAAGAAGCAGCAACAGCAAATGGTACTTCAAGTGATTGAGCTGTAGTCTTAGACAAGTGTTTGGTAATAGTACAGGGATAAATCTCAAAGAAACCTAAGCAAGTCTCAATCTTTCTCTTTTTCTCTATTGTTCCAGAACACAAAGACTTTCTTATAAGCTTTAAGCCTTAGTTTTGCAACAAGCATTTCTTCCTCTTCACTTCAGTAAGCTCCACAGATACCCATCTCCACTGAGACAGGAGCAGCCAAAGAAAGGGACTGACTACCTAACCCATGTGCTGTTGTCAGCACTGAGCTCCCACACGGCTTGCAAATACTAAGGGCATCATCAGAGCTATGGTTTGAGAAGCCTGCAGGAGAAGAGCTGCCTAGGGATGTGGTTGAGGCCCCATCCTTGGAGATATTCAAGATCAGACTTGATGTGTCCCTGGGCAGCCTGGCCTAGATGGAGGTGACCCTGCCGACTGCAGTGGGCTTGGACAAGATGACCTTTGAGGCTCCCTTCCAACCCAATGCATTCTATGAACAGAGCAGGGAAGATGATTCCCTATGACCAAACAAGGTTTTTTGGCTTCACTTCAGAAGGGTTACAAGATGGTTCTCCTTTTATGCACGTGGGAGAGCAAGTGCTGCAGAGGGAAAGGGCTAAGCTGCAGCACAGAAGGGTGACAGAGAAGTGAACCCCAGTGCTACTCTGTGGTTGATTTTTCTGTGATGGGAAATATCAAGAATGCATAGTCTGAGGGCTCCATTTCATCCTCACTCCTATGTCGGCAGCTGCTTTACAAAGATGTTTTTCACAATCATAAATAAGCTTTGGAGGCAAACAGGAGAAAAGCCTCAGGTAATTATTCTCTGCCTGCTTGTGGACTGAATTTACAGTGGGCAATTTCAGGAGACGTGGCCCTGAGCTTTCCTCTGCCTGTGTTTGATGTCTCAAACCTGCAGTCCAAGTAAATAATTTGATTCCATTTATTGGATGAATTTAGAGGTCAAAGCTGACAGGCCTTCAAGACCACACAAGTTTCCTCCCTGGAAGGCAAATGTTGGAATGTGCCTTTCAGATACTGCAGGGAAGAGCCTTCATCCCCTGACATGTTTCCATCAGCAGGGTTTGAGAGCTTCCAGCAGCAGTTTGATGATGTGTTGGCAGCTTTTGCCACCTGTAACAGGGACATGTTGAAAGTTTAAGGGAACAACCAGGTGCAGTGAGTGGATACTGTGGAACACAACATTCCCACCCAGCTACCCATGCCACAGTCCTTGACAGCAGGGTTGAAGACACTTGTTATTTTGCAGCAGCAAACAAAACAAATAAAGAACTGATTTGTATTTGAAATCTACTGCCCTGGCTTCAAACTGTGCAGCAGCACAAAACTGGGGAGAGTTTGACTTACTGTTTCCCACAGCCCTAAGGAAATTACAAGAAGCACTGGACAGTGAGAGCCTTCAGCATGTATTTCTCATCTGAAAAGCACTGATTTCCTTTACTCTCAAACTATTCCAGCAGACGCATCTATAGGCTGATACATCACCTCCATGATTAAGTTGTGCATTGTTGTGCATAGCTTTTAATTTCTAATTGTCATGCTGGACATGGCTGCTCACTGCAATTCTGCACAGAAATCAAAGCAGGAAACCTCAGCACCTAGGTCATAACCAAAGGAGCCTGAATTTTGAAGCTCTGGTTCACTCAAGGAACAAACAGAAAAGGAGGATTACATGGAGAGCAGGGTGGAAGGATGGCAGAAATCTGTCAGCACTATAAAAAGAAGTAAGTGAAGTTTAGGGCTTTTGTTTATGCAGTTCTCTACCCCCTGCTCCCCTGCAAAGGCAAGCTGATGAAAATATGTTGATTGATGCAGTTAACAGACTGAAAAGATGCAGAAATAACCTGCCTTCTAGAACAGTTTTGCTAAATGCAAAGCAGGGACACCTCCTGTCCTAGACAGTGATGCTCTGGGAGGCTGCAGGTCAGATGTTGTTCTTGGAGTGCCCTGTGTGCTCCTACCTGGGCACCATCAGCACTAGTCTGGTGGTTGAGCACTTTTCACTCTGTGGAAAAGGAGGACAAAGAGGATATTCCATTTGCAATCCAAAAGAAAATATGTCACCATGAGAATAGTCAGAGATTGGAATAATTTCCCAAGGGCAGCAGTGGATTTCTCTACACTGGACAGTTATAAGACTCAGCCTGACAGGGTGCTGGACCAGCTCCTTTCAACTCCACTACCACCTAGAAAGCTGGAGCAGATCATCCTTGGGGTCCCTTCCAACCTGGCATTCTGGGATTCTGTTAACATGATTCCAAGAGTGTCACTATAAAGTGACTTCAGAGCTGGTATCAAACCCATTCCACAGAATCACTTTGACAGAGCACCCTGCAGTCCACAAACTTCTGTCCAGATTCCTCACAAGGAGACACCTCCATGGCAGATTCTTGCTCCTGGAATGATTAATTTCCAGGGTTTACATTACCTTCCTGATCCCAATCTCACAGCACATTGCACACTCCACAGCAAGCTCCCAAACACATTTCCCGATGCTTTAGCGTCACTGCATTGAGCAACCTGGGCTAGTGGGAGGTGTCCCTGCCTATGGCAGGGGGTTGGAACTGGCTGAGCTTTGAGGTCCCTTCCAACCCAAACCACTCTGTGAATCTGTGACTCCCAGGCAGAACAAAGTGGGGTGTTGCTTTACAGAGAGAAGCCAGCAGCGCGCAGAAGGGGAGGCAGCTCGAGCCGACCAAAAACGCCTCTTGCAGATTTTGCAGTAATATTTTTTTTCCCCAGTTTCTGTTTTGGGAGCAGGGAGCAAAAATCCGCCTGGTTGCGGGGCCGCGGAGGCAAAGCCCCCCGCGTTCTTTCATAGCTTTCCACAGCCCCCGGGTGGGTTCGGACTCCCCATTCGCCCCCGCGCAAGGAGCGCGCCTGGCCGCGGGGCGGAGCCTGCACCCAGTGCTCAGCCAGAGCTCACCTGAGCCCCACCCGCCCGCGGCTCCTCCCCGCGCCCCGCCGCCTTTTTAGGGAGCCTCCTGCGCGGGGTGCGGGTCCCGCTCCCGCCTCTCTCCTCCGCACCTCTCCGCGGGTGGGACCTCCCCCAGCGCGCAGTGCCCCCCGCGGAAAGCTTCCCTCTGATCTCTGGGATTCTGGTTCAAGAAAGGATGGAGAAGGGCAAGCAGCAGCCCCGTGAAGCCAGCGCCCAGCTGGGTCATTCCCATCCCCGGCTCCTCAGAGCCTTGGTGCTTTGGTGCGAAGCTGAGCACGGCCGTGGGAAGCCGGGATTGGTACCTGGGTAACCAGGAGAGGTGAGTGAGCGCCACGACCACGTGTTCTTGTGTCTTGTCTAAACCTGCTGTAAACCGGGGGAGCCTGGCATCATGGCTGGGAGTCACTTGGCATAGAGGTGGTGGTGGCTCTGGAAGGCTGTGGCCATGGAAAGAAGGTTGTAAGGAGGTGGATCTGCACCTTCCCTACAGCAGGACGCTCCTCATTCCATCTTCTGCCAACATCAACGTATCTGTCCTTTGCTGGTTGGAAACCAAGGTCAGGAACAGGGCACAAGCTGGAACCCAGGAGGTTTCACGTGAGCTTAAGGAAATCTTTCTTGATATTGAAGGTGCTAGGATGCTGAAACAGGCTGCCCAGAGAGGTTGTGAAGTCTCCTTTCCTGGAGACTTTCAAAACCCACCTGGACGTAGCAGCCCTGGGCCGGCTGCTCTGGGTGCCCCTGCTTTAGCATAGAATCATAGAATCAGTCAGGGTTGGAAGGGACCCCAAGGATCATCTAGTTCCAACCCCCCTGCCACAGGCAGGGACACTCTACCCTAGATCAGGGTAGGGTGGGATCAGTGGGATTGAACTGGATGATCTCCAGAGGTCACTTCCAACCCTCACCATTCTATGATTCTTTTGAAAAGAAAAATCCAAACATCTTAACAATTCACTATGGACATTCTAAGGTTATAAATAACAGCAAAGTGATTCAGGGCAGCAACTGGTGATGCATGGAGAGATTCCCTAGAAAAACCAGAACCATCTGGTTATCCCTGGCTTTTAATGTATCACAGAACCCAAAGAGCTACTCTGGATTTGCACTGGTGCCACGAGCACCAGATCTGAGCAGCCATCTCTAACTGTCATTCATAAGAATTGAGCTTAATTTCAATCAGTTGATTCTTCTCTTGTTTTTTTCCATGCTACTGACTTGAAGAATGGTCTCTCACTTATCCAGAGATATCATGAAAAAGTGGAACATTTCCAAAAGTACTTCTATTTGTTGATTTTCCTTCTAGAGAAAGTTCTAACTTGCATTAGTTTGACTTTGTGAACTCAAAGATGTCCCTAATGTTGCATGATACTGTGGATGCTAAGGATTAGGCCAGGTGAGCTCTCCCGAAGAAGCAGGGAGGCCTCTGAGGAACCACTGGACTCAGGCTGCTTTTCCCCTGCTTCTGTGGATGTTGCTCTTTACACCTCGTCCACCAAAAGAAGATTGCAAAGACCTTCTTCCCTCTCTTTTAAAACAGAGAATCAAGAGCTTTGTAAATTCTCCAGCTACTGCTGTGAAGCCAGGGTCCTTTCAATGAACAGTGCACAATGATGAAGCCAACCATGAAGTTAGCTTATGGTGCTGTAAAACTTGCTCAAAACTAAGAGAAGGACAGAGTGAGTTTCCCTTTCAAAGCCAACAGCAAGCAAAGGCTTTGGAAAAGTGTGAGGGCAGCACCAGAGTAAGGCAGAAAGATGGAACTCCCTGAGTGAGTAGCAGAGCATTTCCAGCAAAGGTCATTTTTAGACATCCCATCTGGCTCGGGAATGGGCTATAAGAGAGTGTTGCCTCTGGAAGTCACACTTTGTATTGGGTCTGAGCTTCAGAAGATAGGTTTTCCTTATGCCTTGCTTTACATATGTTGCAGTAAAACATTATGCTCTGCTTTTCTTACCAAGATGATGAGTTGCTGGCACTTTGAGAGCACCCAGGGCACTGCACTGAGAATTTCAAGGGCTTGCAATCGCCAGGCCCAATGCAAAGTCCACTCCAGGTAACAGGGGCAAGGAACTTGGGCTCAGAGCATCTCTCTTTTTTGCTCTTAGTTCCTCTATAGACAAAAAAAAACCATAGAAACATCTGCTCATTTTAAAGTTCAAAGAAGTCCAGCACAATTTTATCTGACCTTTAGTTAAAGGTTTGCCACTTCTGAGGATGCAGCAGATCTTTGCTACAGTAAAAGACCTCAGCCTGGTTCTCGAGACTTCCCCTAGGGAGACGGAAAAGCCATGGGGTATCTCATTAAAAGGTTGAACCCTCCCCACCACCATACTGGTAACCTTTAATTTACTTTAAATCTGTAGTTCAGGAGTGAGGGGTAGTTACTTTTGCAGGTGGGTTCCTGGAGCTTGAATTTCAAGTTTTTATTACCATTGTTTTAATGTCAGATTTTGATGATAAGCAGCTTTGGTTACTCCTCTGAGCTGTTCCCGGAGGAAACCAAAGCCAGCCTTGCAGCGATTCTTCTCTCCTGGGCATGCTGGCTTTGTGGATTCCGGGCACAAAAGGGTTAATAGCTGGAAGGTGTGCATTAGGCATTTATGGTGCTAAAGCCCGTTGTAACTTGCCTGATAAAAGGCATCTCAAATAAGCCAGGATTGCGGAGAGGAATTTGGGTTGATGGGTTCCTGCCTAGGCCACCCTTTCTCAGGACTTACCCAAATGCTTTTAACATGTCTTGACAAAATGAAGGGAGAGGCTTCAATGCAGCAAGAGACAGCAGGGTTGGATTTACAGCAGGAGTGAGCAAGAAACCCCCTAAGCTATTTGTTCTGTTAAACCCTCCATCAGCACCTCCACAGCAAAGGTTTTGGTGCCTTGGCTTTTTTTCTTTTGTAAGTACACTCAAGTATTTCAGTTCATCATCAAGTCAAGATTTTGCAGCCCAACCTAACTTTTCCCAAGCTTCCAAGTACAAACTAATTAAAAGCTGAAATCTTGAAGTTATCCAGGAGCACAGGAGAGCTGCCAGAATGTGCTGCTGTTCAGAACTTCATTTCCCTAGGCACTATGAAAGTTCCAGTTTTCCTCAAGAGGCAAGAGCTGATGGTCTGGGTGCCCTCATTTGATTTCATGTCCCTGGGAGGAAAAGCCACCCAAAATGGAAACTATTTGCCGTTGCTTGCTAGGCTGTGGTGAATTTGCATCTCACTCACAGGATTTGTGCGTTTCAGGGTAGATTTTGTTTGTTTCCTACTCTTCAGATGAGCAGCAATGCTCACTGCTAAGCATCTGCAGACTAAGGGATTAAGTTTACAGGGAAACCCAGGACATAAGTGAAAAATAAAAGTATTTCTATCTACAACCAAAAGCCTTTGCAAGAATCACAGAAACATCTTTACTGCAGAGGCACAAGGATGGGTTTGGGTTTGGTGCTCTTTTTTGGTAGGGCAATATTTCTAGCAGTCTTAATTTTCTTTATTTTTGTCTCTTTCACAGGTTGGAAGGACTCTGGAAGAGGCTGCACAGCTTTTAGAGCTTGGCCAGTGCTTGGCTTAGCTGTCTGAATCTTCACAGGCCCCAGAGGTGTTCAAAAATTAAGGACATGGTTCAGTGGGCATGGTGGTGTTGAGTCAATGGTTGGATTTGATGATCTTTTCCAACCAAACAATTCTACAATTTCGTGATTCAGGGCAATCCCATAATATTCCTGGGATACAGAAAGGCGTAGGCAGTGGCAGCTGGCAGTGCCATGTCTGGACAAGTGGTGGTGTTGCTCTGCTCCCTACCCCTGCATTAGACTCCAATTGCCACATCCATCATGTGGGGCTGTGACTAAGGGAGGATTTTTCTCACCTGTCTAAGCTAAAGGAAGTAGCAGTTTAACATTTCTCATGGCCAGAGGTCTTTGAAAAGAACCAGTGGTAGTAGACAATTGCCTCCTGGCATTCTTTGGATTTTGCAAATTCAGAGGGTTAATGCCAGAAGGAATATGGTGATTATCTTCTTGGCCCTCCTTTGTAAAAGCCATAAAAGCATGAAACCCTTAAGCAGTTAAATTTGGAGAGGCTCCTGATAGTTTCAGACCTTCAAAAGGTAGAGACTTGCCCAGTCCTCTGGCAAGTTGTTCCCACAGTTAACATTACAAAAATCACAGAATTGCATAGAAGCATCCAGGTTGGCAAAGCCCCTCAGGATCACCAAGTCCAATGTAGAATCCTGCTCTACAAGACTCACCTTAAATGGGCCTGGCTCCTTTGTTACAGGGTGAAATTAGTGAAGGAACCACAGGGATAAGGGGAAAAGAATTGAGCCAGTGGGAAGTCTGAGCCCATGGCACTCCCCAAGCACTGACTACATGTAGAGTTTCATGCCTTCTCCAGAGGGTTTGGACACAGGTGCCCCAGCTGTGCTTCCCTACCAGGTATGTTAATGTGTGATAATCTCACCCACGTTTTCCAAGTGCAATAAGGACCATCCATGGGTTCTGTTGTCCTTCATTCCACCGGAGTCTGTCTCATACCTAACCAGATTTCAGTGGAGTGAAGCACAAGAGACATGGAGATGAATCAGCAACAAGAGGAACTGCTTCCCACTGCCAGAGATGGGGAAACTGCATGGAAATTTGGATATGCCAGGCATCCAAACATGCTGGGGAATGGAGAGCAGTTGAAAGACCTGAACATTTCCTGCACATCTCCAGTAAGAACCCATTTTGAGAATGTACTTTCTGCATAATATGTAAAGATTAAAAACTCTACAAAGACCACAAGCTGCTTTCTGGGAGGCTTAAATAGCTTATTAGCAGGAAATTAAACCCTAATGTGGATAAATTGGATGGGTAACCTCATTGCTTTCAGCCATTTTCCCCTCTAGGATGGTATGTCCAGGCAAGCAACCAGACTGTAACCATGTTTTGGTGCACGTGCACCACTCCACCTTCCCTCGAGGGTCTTTCTCAAAAGAATCAGACCAGCAACACCTGCTTCCTTCCAGCTCTGCTGTCACAATGCCTTCAGAACCTGGCAAAGCTCCATTAACATTTCAGCCCCGTTTATTTGGTAATAAAATGAATGTAAATAAGATTTAAGTTGAAGGAGAATTTAGTTTTTTTTCAGGCTGAGCACGAGATAGATCTTTCAAGGTGTCAGTGTAAATTCCTCTAAGGTTAATACAGTTAAACAGATTTGATGCATAAAAGTGTCACATCCAACACTAATCAGTCACCAGTTGTAATTGCCTTTTCAAAGTCCTCACCTCCCTAAGACAAATGCCCCAAAAAAATGAGATCTCGCAAATTTAAGACAAAAAACCAAATAATGCCCTCTACCATCAGGACCTATTATTTGCTTTGATAGATTTAGTACCAGATTTCAAGAATTTATAGTCCTGTATTTCTCAGCTGCTTGCCTAATCCTTCTTTCCCCTTCCCTTCCTATCTGATTGACTTTAAAAGCACTCAAGAACTCCTTGCTGATGGCTCTTCTTACAACCAGACCACTGAAGGATTTGGAAAGCCAGCAGTCAGCTTCTCTGTCCAGTGGTGCTCTTCCAGTCAGCAGGGCAAGTTATCAAAGCTTTTGTCATTTATCCCCAGGTTCATTCTTTAGCATGAACACAAAACCCTGTGTTGGATATATTGCAGAGAGTGATTTCCCTGCTCACTGTTAAAGTCACACTCAAGTCAAACCATAACAAAGCAAACCACAACATCTTTTCAAACCACAATCTAGCCAACCCTGTGTCAGTGCCATAGGCTGAGCTGAATCTGCTGAGGATACTCAATACCATGCTGCTGTCACACCAGCTTCAACAATGAAAGTGCTGGCTGGAGCTAAGTATCATGGGCCTTGAGGTTCAGGTTGGAACCTGAGTGGCTTCCTGTCCCAGTTGATGTTTCCAGTCTGGGGGTTTGGGTGTGTTGGTCCTTGTTTCCTGGGCAGGTTGGGGGGTAGGGGAGGTTCTGCTGTTGTCTATACTTTCTTACTCATTTAATATTCCATCTCTGTAGATGTAGTGTAACACATAAATGGTATTTCATTTCCTGAAGAGCTTTTCTTCAGGGCATCCCAGAACCTCTTTCTAGGAAAGGCCACGTGAACAAGAACAGGAACCACAGCAGCTGCTTTGACTTCAAGGATGCCATTTCTTAGACTCCCATTACAAAGCCATGAACAAGCACTTCGGTACTGGTGGATTTCACCATGTGCTTTGCAACCTGGGAGCTGCTCCAGTGCCAGAAACAGCTGCAGCACAGAAACCAGGGCACAATTCCTTGCATGTGAGTCATCTGTTGTATTGAGGTGCATTAAAAACTTCAAGCATGATGTAAGGTAGAACTGGTGCAGTCAAGGAAAAAAATCTCAGATAACTTCCCCAAGCAGTTCTTGCATTCAGGATCCATTTACTGGAACAAGTGCACAACCACTCTGCGTCTCAGAGTGGATGGTCTTGGAGGTCTCTTCCAACCTGGTTGATTCTATGGTTCTATGATTCAAACTTTTGAAATAGTTACATTTCAGGGCTGTGCCTCAACTGCTTACATAAAGTCAGTTTTTATACAGTGGACAGCGAGGTCTCAGATACCCTCTCAACACAAACCTTCCAGGCCTATCTTTGAGTTGCTTCAAATAAACATTGCCTAGTGTCTGGTGTTAACTTTGCAGAACTGGGAAGCAGAGGGGAGGTTTGGATAAGAGGCCCTTTAGAAACCCTTTACAAATGTAGATTTGATTGACTGACTGATTGAACTTAATTGCAGACATTCTCTTAATTGTACACTTAATTACTGACACTGTGTCAAAAGATTTCTGATGCAGCACCTGGAGGACAACCTTGCAAGTGCCAGTCAAAGCCAGCTGCACAAGGCATCGGGGAGGTGCTGCTTATTGCTACAGCTTGGAAGGGGGAGGCAAAAAAAAAATCATAATATTTTAATAATATACAATTAGGGTTTCAGCCACCCTCGAGCGTGTGCGTGCACACACACACAATCACAAATCCCTTCGCAGGGAGGGCATCTAATACATCAGGAAGAGAAAAGGAACAAAGAGTGATAATTATGGGACCATGTGACAGTTCCACCCTTTTGTGGTCTCTCCTAATACCCAGAGTGCTGTGAGCTGTAGGGGGAGGGCAGACTGCCATTGCTTTTGGCAGGAGGGATACAGCTGCTGGCCACTCTCGATTTAGCAGCTCCAGATTTTCGTGTGTGCGTGTTAGAACTCTGAGCAGAAATAAAAGCCCTGATGTTTGTTCAAAGGTTACAACTCTGAACGTTCTCAGCAGTGATTTGGGGGTCACTGCAGGTCAGCCTGAAAACAGCAATGCGTAGAGCAAAGATAGCAGTGTCCTTGCTGTTGGTAATAAGAGAAGTCTGCAGAAACTTGGCTCCTCTGCTTCTCAGCAGATAAATTAGTATTGTAGTGAACACAAAGCTCAAAGCCATGCTGCAATGGAATCAGAGAATCAGAGAATGTAGCAGTTGGAAGGGACCTCTGAAAAGCATCAAGCCCAATGCCCCTGCCAAAGCAAGGTCACCCAGGGCAGCACATAGAGGAACACATCCAGATGAGTTTTGAAAGCCTCTAGAGAAGAAGGCTCCACAACCTCTCTAGGCAGCCTCCAGTAAGGTTCCAGCTCCTTCATACCAAGGAAGTCTTTCCTCATGTCGAAGCAGAACCTCTTGGGTTCCAGTTTGTATCCATTGCTCTTTGTCCTATCACAGGACACCACCGAAAAGAGCCTGGCCCCTTCTTGACACCCTCCCTTCAGGTATTTGTAAACATTCATAAGACCTCCTCTCAGGCTTCTCTTCTCCAGTCTAAAGAGCCCTGAAGCCGATGCCTTTCCTCCTCAAACAGATGTTCCAGACCCTTCATCATCCTCATACCCTCCACTGGACTCTCTCCCTGTCCATATTGAACTGGAGAGCCCAAAACTGGACATAATACTCCAGATATGGTCTCACTAGCGCAGAGTAGAGGGGAAGTAGCACATATGATACACAAATAAGAGGAAACTAACCTGGGTGCTTGCCAAGGCCATGATTAAGAAGCACAAAAACTCTGTGAATTAAGGACTGACAAAGATGTAGAGAGAGAAAATTGAACCTATTGACACTGCAGTATCAAGTTACTGCAATATCTCAATCTCCTTCTGAAGCACCTCTGAGCCTGGAAAAGTCACAGAAACTGCCGTAAGTTCTACTTCTGTTGGCTTAGAGTAAGTCTGTAAGCACTGACTAAGAGAAAGATCTTGAAAACAGCAGACATGGATTTTAAACATCTCTAAAGTCACAGAATTACAGAATGCTAGGTTGGAGGAGACACCAAAGATGGTCTGGTCCAACCTTTTAAGTCAGGGTTACGCAACATGTAGCATATCACAGAGACCCTATAAACACAGACAGCAAAAGTGCTGATGCAGAGCTACATTCCTTTAAATCCCCCCCAACCCCCCCAAAAAAATAAAGAGCCCATCAAAACCGTAACAGACAAGGAGCAGAGAAGATGGGAATTGTTTTACACCTATATAAATGCAATTTGCTCAAAACACCTGGAGCCTCGTTAATTTACCTGTGACATGTTGCTACACTTAATTGCCTTTGACAATTAGTAACATTTCAACACCTCCTTTAATGGCCCAATTATGAGAACACTTGTCTTCTGCAGCAGATAGAAGAAAATAGATGGGTGAACTTCCAATGCAAAACTCCTCTGCAGGTATTTTAATGAAGGGCTTGAAACCCAACCCCCAAAGAGGCCATTCTGGTTTTGTTTGGCTCACACTGCAAACAAAATGAGCTGTTTGTTCTGCTGTCTGGTTGTGCCCCTCCTGGTGACAGCCTCTGCTCTGTGAAATTAATTGTAAGGGAAAGTGCTGAGCATTTGCCTCCCTCCTTTTCTTGCACTTGAGGTTTTATCGATTACTTCTTTATGCTAAACAAAGTGCATCTTTTGTAAAGTAAATCCCATTTCCAAACTGGGAGAGGCTTGATGGGCATAGGAACACAGAACCACCTCTCCCAGCTACACAAGCTCCTGCCTGTCTAATGGGAATGTTTGTTAGACTAAAACTTTGCAGAACTACTCTGATCAAGTATGACTGCAAGTACTGGCTGCAGTCTGGCGGCCATTTGCTCTTAGGAATAAGCAGGTAGCTTCAGATGTGGCTTCAGGCTGGGCACAAACACTGGATTTGACAACTCCCTTGAGTGGAAGAGACTGGGGGAACCTTGCTGCTGCTTGTAAATTTGAAAAATCCCTGCTGATAAACACTGCAGAACTCAGATGTAAAACAAGAGCAGAAGATCTATGGGTCCAGCCCCACATGCAGTGCTGCTGCTGAGTACAAGCTCATTACTGAGCTCATTCTGTTCCAAGAGCAGTGGCTAATGGGTGCACTGCATAAAGAACAGTGGGGGTTTGATCACATTTTCATTGCTTTGCCTTTTCCTCCCTCCTTTTCCAGTTCTCTCCCCAGACACTCTCAGCTGAGCAGCACAATTCATCTTCCAGTTCCTGGAATGCTGTTGTCAGTTTCAGAACTCTGCTGAATACTCTGTTCCCTCTCACTTAGGTACCTGCATTTCTCCTCCAGAGTTATTTAGTTCTGTGAACTATCCTGAGCTTCAGATACTTAAAATCTCCATGAACCTCGGCCACTGCAACCCCACTGATACTACCAAGCAGAGCTGGCTTGTACCAAGCACACCAGCAACACCACAAAAGATTTCACCAAAAGCTTTCTAGCCAAATCCTGCAGGGGTTGTGGGCTCTTGCACCATGACCACAACAACCGTTGTTCTTTTCACTTTCCTTTTCAACAGCAGCTCTTAAATGACTTGGGTCAGAATATGACCTGAATGCTGATAGCATCTGCTGCCCAGTTTGTACCCAAGTCCCCCATGATTAGACAGCAGTGAGCATTGACACAGCTCCAGGAAGCACTTGTGGGGGTGGATGGGGCCAGGCACTCACTCAAATTTCATCCCTATGGGTTTTAACTGCAGACAAAGCCTGTGGTGGGGCTCACCATCCAAAATGGGGGGAGTGCAACTGTAATGAGCCACTTTCACCTCAGATGGAATTGGCTCTGCTGGGTGTTGCCTCGGCAAGTGTACAACGCCAAGGAGAGCAGCCCATTGCATTCTCACTGTCTCCAAGAAGGAAGGAGATCCTGCCCTTGTTCGCTGATGTCTGTGTGTTTTTCCTCACTGGAGTTGTGTCAACTAGGAGCAAGTCAGAAGAAAGTTCATTAGCCACAGAGCTAGCCCAAACTAGTTCTCCAAAAATGTGGTCTTAATGTTGGATAGAGCTTAGGAATCAAGCAGTGTTTTATTAAACTACTCTTACATTTCGATTCAATAGCATTTGGGCTACAGAGGAGCAGACATATCCCTGAAAGTAATTGGTTTTCCACATCTGCTTTCCTTTCTAATTGGACTAATTACTTCAGTGTAGGATCATGTTCACTACTCTCCAGAAAGCAAGAAACCTTGATTTACAGTGAGAAGAGCAGCAATTAGAGAGAATTAATTCATACGGCAACATCTAAATAAATCATATTATGAGAAGACAGCGATGTAATTATTGTGACTGGTGACTCCCTCGTGGAAAAACATCATCCTTAAGCCTAACTCAAGCAGCTCAGTTCTCTGAGGCATCAACCACAGCTCCTCCAATTTCAGAGAGCATGTACTACTAATTTTATTTTTAAGACCTAATTGAGGTGCACCGTCAACAACAATAAGGTCTAACACCCTTCAAGCAGCTGTGAAAAACACTCAGATCCTTGACAATTCCATGTTTGTCCTCAGAAGCAAACGTGTGTTCAACAGCCATGGATAACGTATCCCAGGAGCAGCCTCCCATCAAAGGTGCAGGGATTTGATGGGTGTAACATCCCCCATGATGAGCCAGGCTTTTCCTGCCCTCCCAACACAGTCTGCCCCATCCCAACGACTGATTAAAAGACTTTGTGAGAACACAGTGAACTACAGGGTCTCAGAAGGTGATCCTGCTTCACACATTCATAATTTATCTTCCTACTTCCACATTAGCAGTCTGGTCCTACCTCCTTGATCAAATACATCTTTGCTATTCTGCCAAGTGGTGAAAGCCATTTTACCAAGGCAAAGTTCCCTTCATCTGCTTGCTATTAGCTCCAACCTTAGCACTGTTTTCATCACATCACTGGGAACTTTGGTGTTCCTCTTACAAATGGCTCCTGGAAAGCTCTGTGGTGAAGGGTTGGACTTGATGATCTGTGAGGTCTCTTCCAACCCTGATGATACTATGATACTACTATGATACTATGAAAGAAAAGGTTGCCTCCTCTTATTGATAAAGCAATCAATAATATTTTACAAACAGTAATAAAAACATTACAATCCATAATGCCTTTTTTTTTTTTAAAGGAGAAGACCATTTCCACAAATAAACCAGACAGCAGTCAACTGTCTGTGCAAGAACTCCATGGTTTAGATTGTTATAGGTTCATAGAGTGATTTGGGTTGGAAAGGACCTCCAAGATCATTTAGCTCAAATCCCCCTCTCATGGGTAGGGACACCTCCTACTAGAACAGGTCGCTCAGGGCCTCATCCAGCCTTGCCTTGAACACCACCAGACACAACCTCTCTGGGCAACCTGTTCCAGGGTCTCCTCAACTTTCCATTAAGAAAGAATTGGATGGAATTAGAAAATAAAATGATGGAATATCTTCCATCCAGTCTAAATCTCCCCTCCTCAAGCTTCAATCCATTCCCTCTCATCCCATCACAACAAGCCTTTGTAAAACGTCTCTCCCCAGCTCTCCTGCAGCCCCCTTCATAGAATCACAGAATCATAGAATCAACTGGGTTGGAAGAGACCTCCAAGCTCATCCAGCCCAACCTACCACCCAGTCCTAGACAATCAACCAGACCATGGCACTAAGTGCCCCAGCCAGGCTTGGCTTCAACACCTTCAGGCATGGTGACTCCACCACCTCCCTGGGCAGCCCATTCCAATGCCAATCACTCTCTCTGCCAACAACTTCCTTCTAACATCCAGCCTAGACCTGCCCTGGCACAGCTTGAGGCTGTGTCCCCTTGTTCTGTTGCTGTTTGCCTGGCAGAAGAGCCCAACCCCACCTGGCTACAGCCTCCCTTCAGGTAATTGTAGACATCAATGAGCTCTGCCCTGAGCCTCCTCTTCTGCAGGCTGAACACCCCCAGCTCCCTCAGCCTCTCCTCACAGGGCTGTGCTCCAGGCCTCTCCACAGCCTTGCTGCCCTTCTCCAAACACCTTCCAGCACCTCAACATCTCTCTGCAATTCAGGAGCCCACAACTGGACACAGCACTCAAGGTGTATCCTGAGCAGTGCTGAGCAGAGGGGAAGAAGAACCTCCCTTGTCCTGCTGGCCACACTGTTCCTGATACAAGCCAAGATGCCACTGGCTATGCTGCCCACCTGGGCACACTGCTGGCTCATGTTCAGCTACTATCTACCAGTACCTGCAGGTCCCTTTCTGCCTGGCTGTTCTCAGCCACTCTGCTCCCAGCCTGTAGCACTGCTTGGGGTTGTTGTGTTACTCTAAAACCACCAAACGCTATGGAGTTTGCTATACCAAGATCTAGCCCTGGGCATGGAGGCAGAATAAGTCAATCTGTTCTCTTAATATGGTTATTCTGCTTCCAGAACATGTCTCTGTAGGACTCTCACCCTCTGAATTAGGGGTGGGTGTTCCTCATTTCAGAGACACTTGCTCCATTCACACGTTGGGTAGTCACATTGTCTTACCCTGTCGTAAGCATGACAAGAATTAGCATAATGTGATATTATACTTCATGTCCACAACGTGACTCGCCATAAATCCCTTGCTTCACAAAGCCAAGCTTCACATCCAAACAATTACCCTCTTTTAGCAAATGCTTGATCCATTAGGAATTAAGGTGATGAATTGTCAGTTCAGACAGGTGGAAACATATCCATCTCGATTTGCCTTTCTTTTGCCACAGCAGATAAATATAATCATCAGTTACAGCTCTGCCTTGCTACAAGCAAGGCTCCAGGATCTAGAGGGAAAAGGTGTTTAACACTAAGCCTGGAAGCAAGCAGAGCTTGCAGCTTTGTGGTTTTAAGAACACACGTTTAGGAGCTGTAGCTCACTCTGTTCTTCGCTGCTATTCAAATCCCCTCTCCCCTTTCCTTCTGAGGAATTTTCATGGCTGCCATTAAATCTCTAAACCTTTTCGTAAATGAGGAAATAAAACTAAATAACTCCAATAATAATAATAAAATGTAAGTCCTCTCTGCTCTGTGAGCTGATCCAAACTGATGGGCACACATAAGGTGAGAATCCCCTGGGCTGGATTTCCTATACCACATAACCTGGATGTCATTTACACACAAAACTATACAACGGTGTAAAACCCTGCACCCCTCTCCAGCTGCTTTCTGCACTCACTGCAGCTACAAATCTGGACATCAGTGACAGCAAGGAGCTTAACAGCTCAGCACCTACACCTGAGCAAACACCTATGGGAAAGACTCCAAGCAGCACCAAACACATACAGGAAAGACTCCAAGCAGCATCAAACTCACCAAACACCTACAGGAAAGACTCCAAGCAGCACCAAACTCACCAAACACCTACAGGAAAGACTCCAAGCAGCACCAAACTCACTCATGTGACTTCCCCAGGCTGCTTCATTTTTATACTAATATTTATTGCATTAGCCTGGCCTAGAAACAGAATAATGGCAAAATGCATCTGATTACTTTGGAAGCAATGGAATAAAGTAGAGTTTTAATTATTTTAGCCCTGCATATCCATAACAAAACTCTGAAGGCAGAATTATCAGAGGTCCTAAAGAAAATGAAGCTCACAAGAAGCATATGCACATAAAACAAAACAAGCCAAAAATAAATATATTCAAGTATCACAACAGAGCAAGACCTGTTTTGAAGACAAGTGGAGCAGCTAATAAGTCACAGCCATTATTCTTTTATCATTGTTCAGCTGAAGGCTGAGAAGATTTTAAAACTGCAATTATTAACAATAGATTTGCATTGAAATCAGCTCCTCTGCTGCATTCCTCACTCCTCTCCCCTCCTCCTCTTCACTAAAGAGGTGAAAGCAACAAAGAAAGCAACATCTTTAATACAACAGCGAAAATTCCATGCAATCAAAGACACCAAAAGAAAAAAACTAGGAGGAGAAGCAGAGCCTGCTGGGCATTTCCTAAAATCAAACCAATTTAGGCATTTTCTTTGTGTCAGGCTGGTTAAGTAAGAAACAGAAGGAACTTCCCCTGCACACAGTTTAATTACGGTGATTCCTCTTTCTAGCTTTTTATTCCTCCTGGCCAAGCTTCAGTTAGTACTTGAGGGGGGCACACTCACTGGCTCACCAATAAGAGGAAATTTTACACGACTGGGATTAGTGGAAAGGGTAAAAACCCTCCCCTAGAAAGAGCTGGTCTGGCCCAGCATGGGAGCAGGCAGGGAGAGGTTTTACTGCACTTTACAGGCACAGCACCAGCCCCCAGCTCCTCAGCCTCCACACACAGACCAGCAACAGCTCTGCTGATGATAATTTCTCCCCTTAACCTAAAAAATCAATTTTCCAGTAAAGGTATCACAAGCACAATACTCCCCACTTCGGGTTTGTTTTTCTTTTCTGGTGCTTTTTTCCACCAGTGTCCTAATAACCACGGATTAATGAACAATTACAAGGCTTCATCCTTACCACCATGTAATTCCAAGAAAGGAAAAGCATCTTTCTGGAACATTATGTTTGAAAAACAAAGGAGAGCTTTGACTGTCAAGTCACTGATGTTCCCTCTTCACTTAAAAGCTTTCCAATTTACTTACAAATTATAGTGTTTTTAATGCAAATTAAGCACCAGAGAACATTCTTTCCTTCCCCCAGATTAGCAAGAACCAAATTGACCAAGAAAGCCAAACATGGAATCTGGATGCAATGAATATTTAAAATAATGAGCCTGTTTAATTATTCTGATTGGTGAAGTATGAGGTTATTAAACGCCTCTGAACTGATGACAGGGTTTGAGCATATGGTTTTGCTTTCTGAACACAGAGGAAATGTTTTCTGATACTCTCTGTTCCAGTCTTCTTTGTTGAATTAACTATGGGGATGAAATACAGCTACACATGCTCAGAGACCTTTGGGAAATCTCTCTTGCTTCAGAAGCAAACACCACGACATGGAAGGCAAAGGCACTCCAGGACGAGAGCACACAAGCAATCAATTTCTGCACAAGTTACCTGGCTCATGCTGGCTGCTGAGGCAAAAAACAAAACCCCAAAGTTCACTCAGGTCTGCTTTTACTCCAACATGTCAACAAACCTACTCCTGCCTGCCAATTTTCCACTTACATGTGCAGGGAAACCTTAAACCGGAGGGACTTGCTTGCAATGATACACCATGCTGAACCTGACAAGAAAATACACCAGCTTCTCTGTATTTCCTGCTGGTGTTCAATCACAGAATCAGAGAATGGCTCAAGTTGGAAGGGAACTCAGAGATCATCTCCTCCAACCTCCCCACCATGGGCAGGGACACCTCTCAACTACACTCAGCTGCTCAAGGCCTCATCCAACCTGGCCTTCAGCACTCCCAGGGAGGAGGCAGTCACAACCTCCCTGGGCAGCCTGTTCCAGTGTCTCATCACCTTTGTACTCAAGAATTGCTTTCTGAGATCCAGTCTAAACCTCCTTTCCCTCAGCTTCAAACCATTCTCTCTTATCTTGTTGCTAGACACCTTCATGAACCCAGCTCTTACTCTGAACCCTACAAAACCTTTTCAGCCATCTGGCCTCTAAATGCCAGTTCAACAAGCCAGTGATGACTTCTGTGCCAAAAAAGCTATTTCATGGCACTTTCTTCCAATGATCCTGCATCATTAATGTTTGGATTGATGATCCTGGAGGTCTTTTCCATCTTTTCCAACCCTTCTGATTCTATGATGTTACTGAGTAAGGCACACTACAACAAGAAACCACAACAGGGAAAAGATGCCATGCCCAGAGTCCCCACACCAGCAAAGATATACTGACAGTTGGCTCTGATGATCTCAGAGGTTATTTCCAACATTAATGATGCTATGACTCAATATCCTTGCTCTGACATAATTTTCCCATGCTCTGATAGTACCCATCAGTACAACTCATCTTAGCTATTACCACATTGCCTTAGTTCCTTCCCCACTCTACACAACAGCCTGCTCCCTCCCCTTTCAGTTAGGGATTTAAATTCCAAAGAGTGAGTTTGTTCACAAATACTCTGGAGTTCAGAGGTGTTTATCTCCAGATAGAGAGGGAAAAGGTAACCAAGTTTCTCCTGGACATCCTGATTTTTTCAGTACTCAATTTGATGGACTTTTGGGTCAGTGCTCTCTGCTTCCTGACAGTCATCCATATAGGAGACCTAATTACTTTGAAATAATGAGCATGCTTTGCACAGAACTGAGCTAGAGCTTGTGACCCACCTGCTCTCCCCATGATAATCTCTCCACCACCTCCTCATCTGGCTCCATCAGCAACCTCCTCACAAGATGGCAGTTTCAAGCCTACACAGTGCTCTGCCAGGGCCCATCAAGAGGTTATGTGGGTGAAACAAGTTCACATCCCCGTGGCAGCTCATTCACACCTCCTGATTCCTAATGCCATCTGCTCCTCCCTGAACCTATTTCTGCCTTTAATTAGAGATTCTGGAACTTCTGGAGATTGAAGGGCAAAGAGGTGAATGAGCACATCTGGCCCTCACCTCCTGGCTTAGTGTCTTCTACTTTAAACTCTCCTAATATCTAACGACCCTGAGCACAGGGCAACTGTCACTGCCCTTTGATAAGCACTCAGAAAGGTCAGAGCCCAACAGGGAAATTCACTGTTCTTGGGCTTTTTAGTATGAATTTCCTTTCTCCTGGCTTCCTGTGCTTTGGCTTAGTCAGTATGCACCTGACTCCCATCTGCCATCCAAGCTCTTGTACGACACCAACTGCTCCTTGTTCCCTCCAGAACAAAGCTGGAAGCAGCAAAACACAAACCACTGTGATAATTATCTTGTCGACATCTTTCCTTGAGTTGGCAATAAGGAGCAGTTTTGGATTCATCTGAATTAAACTTCCCTTTGCTCTTCCTTTTCCTCTTGGCTTTTTACACACTGATGTAATTGTGTACCATCTCAAGAATGCTTTGACCCCAAGTCCAAGATGGGTGTTCTGGAAGGGCACAGAGGAGCACAAGCAAGAACAGAGATAAGACATTGCCATGTGGGCTCAGAAGCATCAGGCTGGAAACAGTTTCAGCTGCTGGGCAGTTTTCTCCATCATTTTGCTACGGTGGCTTTTGCTGATTAAATATTTCCAGTTACTAATTCAGAATGCTTTGAAGAAACCTGTGCCTAAGGGTGGGAAACCTTTCCAAGAAAGCAGGACACAGCTGCTGTGCTGTGTCAGAATTGTCAGAGCTGGAGGGGACCTCAAGGATCATCTAGCTCAAATCCCCTTGTCATGGGCAGAGACACCTCACACCAGATCAGGCTGTCCACAGCCTCATCCAGCCTGGCCTTAAACACCTCCAGGGATGAGGCTTCCACCACCTCCCTGGGCAACCTGTTCCTGAGTCTCACCACCCTCGTGGTGAAGAACTTCCTCCTAACATCGAATCTGAATTTACCCATTTCCAGCTTTGTTCCATTCCTCCCAGTCCTATCACTACCCTGCATCCTAAAAAGCCTCTCCCCAGCTTCGTTGTAGCCCACTTCAGACACTGGAACGCCACAATAAGGTCTCCTTGGAGCCTTCTACTCTCTGGGCTGAAAAGCCCCAGCTCTCTCACTCTGTCTCCATAGGAAAGGTGCTCCACCCTCTGATCATTCTCCTGGGCTTCTCTGGACACACTCCAGCAACAACTCTTCCCTGGAGGTGTTCAAAGCCAGGCTGGACAGAGCCTTGAGCAACCTGGTCTAGTGGAAGGTGTCCTTGGCAGGGAGGTTGGAGCTAGATGATCTTGAAGGTCCCTTCCAACCCAAACCATTCTGTGAATCCAAGAGCACCCCATCATGGACAAAGCCAGCTGCCTTGAGTGGCCAATGGCACCTAAAGACAGGTCTGGTGCAGTCAACACACCACTCCAGCAGGAAAACCCATTCATGTGCAGCTCTCACTGAGCTTCTCCACTCTTTAACAGAGGCTGGCATTTTTTTCCCTCAAAAAAAAAAACAACCCTAAAATTCAACATTCAAGCTTCTACCTACAAGAGCAGCTGAACAGAAAGAAAAAAAAGATAAACCCAACAAAAAATTCACAGAAAACAACCCCACAAAAGCCAACTAAGCAAACAAACAAAAAAAAGAAAGGAAGATAAAAGCAGTTTGCTTTAAGGCAAGAGCTTTTCTGAAAGCCCACAGTAAATCTTTAAGATTATCAATAATGAACACATTCAGTGTCCTTTTTTGGCTTCTTTTAAATCACTCCTTCCAGAGGAAAGAAATCAGTCCAGGGGGTTGTTCATATGCGAGCTGCATTTATTACCAAGGGATTGAGACTGCTAGAGACAGAGAGAAGGAAAATGAGCCTCGACAAGGCTCGGGAGAAAAAAAGCACACTGCCACTTTATAGTCCTTCCTCCACCTATTTGTCACAGCACCCCAGTAATGAGCACTGGAATTGATCTTTCTCTAATGACACTCACAGTGGTAGATGTTTTCCCAAATTTAGTCAAGTGACAATGCAAAGTCTTTAATATGCAAAGGAGTCCTTTGTGTAACTCACCAGAACTTTGCTGTCTTGTCATGCCTTACAAAAATTTCAGGAGAAACAAATTGCAATAATCATAGGAGGGAGCAAGTCAGAAGGCAAATGTCATGGCAGTAAGGAGATCTGCTGTTGATGTTCATGTATGTGTAGACATTCATTACATAAAAGTAAATGCAGCTGCATGAATCTCTTATACATCACAATAATCCAGCCCTGTGGAGACCACATGCACCTCACACACATCCCCCCCAGCAGCAAGCAGCTGTCATTTAGTCACTCTCCTGTTTCTCACCTGCCTCGAGATACAAGAGTTGTGCCTTAAACTATGTCTTCTGTTCCTGTCAAATTGCCATGTCCCTGCATTACAGCAGCAGGATGAAAGCCATGGCTCATGCCTCTCACACACGGCAGGTATCAGCAGGTTTGCAAACCAAGAGGACTTCTCTGCAAGACCCTGTCCAGGCCTCAGAATGGTTCAGGTTGGAAGAGAGCTCAGAGATCATCTCCTCCAACCTCCCCACCATGGGCAGGGACACCTCTCAACTACACTCAGCTGCTCAAGGCCTCATCCAACCTGGCCTTCAGCACTCCCAGGGAGGAGGCAGTCACAACCTCCCTGGGCAGCCTGTTCCAGTGTCTCATCACCTTTGTACTCAAGAATTGCTTTCTAAGATCCAGTCTAAACCTCCTTTCCCTCAGCTTCAAACCATTCTCTCTTATCCTGTTGCTAGACACCTTCATGAACCCAGCTCTTTTACTCTGAACCCTACAAAACCTTTTCAGCCATCTGGCCTCTAAATGCCAGTTCAACCAGCCAGTGACAACTTCTGTGCCAAAAAAGCTATTTCACGGCACTTTCTTCCAATGATCCTGCATCATTAATGCTTGGATTGATGACCCTGGAGGTCTTTTCCAACCGTTATGATTCTGTGATGTTACCGAGGAAAGCACACTGCAACAGCAGACCACCAACAGGGAAAAGATGCCATGTCCAGAGTCCCCACACCAGCAGAGATACACTGACAGCTGGATTCGATGATCCAACCACCACCGAACCATTCCTCCCTCTCTTACTGCTAGGTGCCCTCACGAAAAGTTCCTCACACTACCTTGGAGCTCCAACGCGAGGCTCAGCGCCGCCCTCGGCGCTCCACCGCCGGGCCCAGCGCCGTCCTCCGCGTTCCAACGCCGGGCCCAGCGCAGCACTCCGGGTTCCACCGCCGGGCCCAGTGCCGTCCTCCGCGTTCCATTGCAGGGCGCAGTGCAGCACTTCACGTTCCTCCGCCGGGCTCAGCGCAGCCCTTCGCACCGCACCGCACTTCCACCGCCGGGCTCAGCGCAGCCCTTCGCACCG